>CM053274.1:72060033-72145068 GCA_028583415.1 Protea cynaroides
TCCATCACCGTCCCCGACCGACCAGCCCCTCAAGAAAATCTTGTCCAAACCTAATATCTCTGGTCGGGTAATCAATTGGGCGGTCGAGCTAGGAGAATTCGACCTTAGCTATAAGCCGCGCACGGCAATCAAAGCTCAGGCGTTGGCCGACTTCCTAATCGAATCATCCCCTCAAGAGGAGCAAGTCACGGACATCTCGGCCCCGAAAGAACCTTCGCTACCATGGACCTTGTTTGTCGATGGAGCATCCAACAAGACTCACTGTGGCGCGGGCTTCATCCTCACCGGACGGGCCAGTTGAGTTGGTGCACCTCGTTTCATGTTTGATCCAACAATGCGGCGAATATGGGCGCTCATTGTTGGGCTTCACGGCCAAGGCCGAATGGCTCGAAGGGTAGAGGCATCCAACGATTCCCAAGCGGTGGTGCGTCAGGTCAATGGCGAATCTGAGGCAAAGAAGGCCAGCATGTCCGCCCACTTGAAAAAAGGTGCGGGAGGCCACATCGGCATTCGAATATTTCGGTGTTACGCCATGTACTCCGGGACCAAAACACCTTGGCCGATTCCCTCTCCAAGCTAGCCACATCGGACTTGAGTGATTTGGATCATTCAGTATACACTGAAGTTTTGGCCCATTCATCGGTGGATCCTACCTCCAAGGCCATACTGCCGGCCACATCAGAGCCGTCCTGGATCGACCCAATCTTGTCTTTTCTCAAAACTGGTCAATTACCAGAAGATAAGAAGGAGGCAATCCAAAGCCAATCACTACGTCATTGAGAAGGATATCCTCTACAAGAGAGCCTTCACGTTTCCCCTGTTACGATGTTTACGACCTTCCGAATCAACCCAAGCCATCAAGGAAGTCCATGAGGGTATATGCGGTGCACATCAGGGGGGAAGAGTCCTAGCCCATAAAATACTACGTCAGGGATATTATTGGCCCAAAATGCGAAAAGATTGCATTGACTACGTCAAGAAGTGTGCCAAATGCCAAATGTACGCACCGATGTCTCACCTCCCAACCACACCACTCCAATCCATCGAAGCAGCTCTCATTCCTTTCGCCACTTGGGGTATGGATATCATGGGGCCATTCCCACCGGCCCGCTATCAACGTAAGTTTGTGGTCGTCGCGGTGGATTATTTCACTAAATGGGCCGAGGCCGAGGCATTATCCAGCATACCAGAGAGCGCTATTCGTGAATTTTTTATCAAGTCGGTGGTATATCGGTATGGAGTCCCCAGGGTGCTCATCACGGATAATGGTAAGCAATTTGACAACAACGCTTTCGCAGCATTCTGCGCAGAGCATCGCATCGATCACCGACGCGGGGTCGTGAAGCACCCGCAAACTAGCGGACAGACAGAGGCCACCAATAAAATCTTATTGAAAGGAATAAAGTCCAGACTAGATGGGGCAAAAGGTCAATGGTTGGACGAACTGCCTTGCATACTATGGGCGGACCGCACCACTCCGAAAACTGCCACAGGAGAATCACCTTTCCGGCTTGCCTTTGGAACGGATGCAGTGGTCCCATTGGAGGTCAGGATCACATCCCACCGGATCGCCAACTACGACCCAACCTCCAATGAGCCAGGCCTACGTGCAAATTTGGACCTCGTGGAGGAAGTGCGAGATCAAGCCCAGATCCAAATTGCGGCCAACCAACAGTAAGTAGCCAAGCACTACAATAAGAAGGTGTGCCCGCGATCGTTCAAAGTTAGAGACCTCGTCCTCAGACGGACCATTGCCTCCGACCCAACCAATCAGGGGAAGCTCGCTCCAAATTGGGAAGGGTCGTATCAAGTCACCCAAGCACTGCAGACAGGATCCTATCATCTCCGGGATATGGATGGTAAAGCCTTGCCACGAGCATGGAACGCGGAGCACCTTCGCCCATTCTACCAGTGACTATCCCACCCATGTAAATCGACCACGGCGGCCCTCTTTTCATTTAAATGAAATTCCAAATTCAGACTTCTACTCCATTCTCCAGCACCAGCGGCCATAAGGTTGACAACAAGACAAGATCCATAACACACGGCCCCATGTCGACACGAATACCGTCCCGGCCCCGTGCCGAAGTATGACCCATGCGGCCCAAAGATTTCACCAAATGTGGGACACATTGGGCCGAGGAGGGTAGACACGGCCCCATGCCGACACGAATACCGTCCCGGCCCTGTGCCGAAGCGTGACCCTTGCGGCCCAAAGATTTCACCAAGTGTGGAACACATCGGGCCGAGGAGGGTAGACACGGCCCCATGCCGACACGAATACGTCCCGGCCCCGTGCCGAAGCGTGACCCATGCGGCCCAAAGATTTCACCAAGCATGGAACACATTGGGCCGAGGAGGGTAGGCACGGACAGACACACCGGTCAATTCAAAGGAAAAGGAAAAACAAGACGAGATAAGTCAAGGCTTTTCATTCATTCAAAAAGATTACAATTACATAGGTGCATGAAATAGGCAAGGAGGCCTGACACATCAATACAAAAAAAAAAAAGTTACAGAAAAGTCTTATGTATTCTCTTCAGGAGGAGCTTCAGGGGGGTTCACCCCACTGCAGCCTGCTTCATCTATGCGCCGCAAAAGGGAGCTGCCAGGAGTACGGGGAGGACCTATCGGAGATGTCATGCCGTCCTGGGGGTCATGGGAGTCTCGTCCAAGTCAGGAGAGGCTGGAGGCTCCTCACCCTCGAAGACCTCATCTAGCCTCCGAAGCATTTCGGTGTCATCCACTTCTGGCATTTCAACTTCCGCATCGGGAGGGATGAGGCATTCGGCTTCGGTATAATCCAGCCCCGGCACCTTCTCATCCATGAACTCCTTCAGAGCTAGCGCCCCCTCGGTGAAGCTTTGGAGGGAGTAGCACCCCACCAGCTCCTTGAAGTCCTCGGACAAGGACTTCTGGTAGAGCCGAATCGCTCTGGCAGCAAGGGAGCGCGCCTTCATGTAGGCTTCCTTGAATCTCGCCCCGCGGTCCCTTGCGCGCTCCACGGCTGACTTCAATTGGCCGACCCGATCCTCCCTCGCATTTGCATCATCCTCAAGGCGACGCTTGTCCTCACGTATCTGTGCAACCTCTCTCTGAAGGCGGGTGACCTCGGCGGAAATTGACGTCACCTCCCGCTCCTTATACTGAAGTTGCGTCCGGGCATCGTCCCGCTCCTCCTCGGCCGTATGCAGTTTGTTGTCCGTCTCGGCCAGGTTTCGGGCCGTTTCCTCGGCACGCTCCTTCAGAGTCTTCATATACACACCGAGCTGCACCAAAACATGAGTAACAGTTAGAAAGAAAAACAAACAAGTGAGAGTAGGGAGGGGCGGAACCGCAGCGCGATGATTACTTACCGACGCACCCAAGGTGTCCCCTCCTGAAATCAGCGAGGGCGTGGGAAGCTCTCGCACTAGCGATCGATCCCGGGGCAAGATGGCCCCTTTCATCAACTCCCTCGCGGCACGGATATCACCCATGGCCGTGTCCTCCTCAGTCAGCGCCCAGTCCGAGCGGAAGGCTCGCTCGTCACCAGTTCGGTTCCGGGGACTAGGACTCATGAGGGGGAGGTGTCTAAAATCACTGGGCACTCCTCCCTGCCCCTGAAGTACCCTTGGCCTCGCAAGTAGTGAAGCTGGCGACATCTGAACCCGTACCGGGGTCGGCTGTCGGGCCGCACTGACTCCAGACGCCTCTCCAAGAGCAAGGACGGCCTCCGGCCCGCTCGGAGTATTCCCCTTCCCTGAAAAATCAAGCACACAGTACCGAGGGATCAGTGGCATTGCATAGATGCGCGCTGCCTCGGCCAAGGCAGAGTCAGGGGATAGCTTACGTGTTCTCTTCGACGGCCTCCTTGTCAGGTCCATCTCGGCACCGGCCTGATCCACCGAGGCCTTCGTTGTCTGCTCCTCCTGGACTCTCTTCGTCGCGGCCTCCTTCCGGGCGGCATCCTTCTTCCTCAACTCCATCAGGTAGTCCTTGTTTAGCTTCACTACAAGAAACAACAACAGAATCAGCGCGGTTAGTAGGTCGACATCGACCAGCCCTATGTTGAAATAATACTCACACAGGCGGTTCTCATGCAAAACAAGGGGATCCTTCAGGTCGGCCACGCGAATGGGGGCCCCCTCAGAATGCCAAGCACGGCGCAGCAGCTCGGACTCCGCAGGCAGCAGAGGTACATCCGTGTTGAATGTCTCGGCGTCCAGCTTCTTCCATACATTCTCCAACAGCACATCGTCACCCCGGATGTAAAAGAACTTGTTCTTCCACAACTTGATCGAGGTCGATTTGTCGGCGAGGTCGCCGAAGTCAGGCTTCTTGGCGAAGTAGTACCACCCCGTTTTACAGTAATCGTTGAAGGTGAACATGTGACGGAACATATTCAGGGTCGGTACTTGCCCCATCCTCCTGAAGTAGATGATGAAGGCTATCAAGTTCTTCCAAGAGTTCGGCATCAGTTGGATTGGTGCCACTTGGTAGTACCTCAAAATTTCGGCCACCAGCTTTAGTACCGGCACCCGGAAGCCGGCCTTGAACATCTCAACATTGACACATAGTTCCGACCACCGACTCCAGCAGGCCCGCTCCCCCTCGGTGGGCATTCTAATCTCCACGCCATCTGGTATCTGGTATCGCTCCCGAAGACTGTCAAACTCGGCCTTGGTTAACAGGAAAACCTCACCACGGGCGTCAAACTCCGGGGGAGCCTCAGCTTCCTCTCGGGCCTGGATCAAGACCTCGGAACCGACCTCATGCGTTGACACCCCCACAAGAAGATCGCGTCGAGAAGGGCCGGAGGTAGGTCCCGGCCGTCCGCCTTCGACCTCTTCCTCAGTCCTCAACTCCATCTCGGGACCACCCTCGGATATCCGTCCAACCGACCCACTTGTCGAAGACGACCCTGTAGCCGTCCCACTTCCAAACAAAGATGAGCTGCTACTGCTGCTAGAGGATGACCCCACAGTTTCTATATCTACGTCCACTTCGGCCTCCCTATCCTCGTCAACCATGGTTAAAAAAGACTTAGAAGGAAAATAAATACTTACTGATTCCTAAAACCGGAGGCGGCACTGACGTCAGTAAACCAAGCTGATAGGATATATCCGGGCCGATATGCAAAGATCGTACCGATGTGAAGAGCGCGAACCGACGTGAGCAACTGAGCAGTAGTTTCAGAATGGGGGGACCTCCATACCCCACCACCCCTTTTTATACAAGTTCTATCCGGTGAGTTCCACGTGGCACCTCATCATTGGCAGCCAAGTCGGTGCATTTATTACCGACGGTAAATTTCGGGTGCGTCAACTGGGTCCCGCCTTCTGGTATCCACATAGTCGACCCGGATCCATGATCTGATCCATATGTAATATGGATAGTTCACGTCGGGTATGCCACCTCAGTTCCACCCTTAAAGAGCGAACAACTGCGATATTTATGCCGGCCGCGGTGCCCACATCGGTCAAAATGGCTCGGATCACGTGAGACACCCGTGATGGCCTCGAAAATCCGTCATCAGCAAAGATCGATGTGTATTGGCCGCGGTGCCCACATCGGTCAAAATGACTCGGATCACGTGAGAAGCCCGTGATCGGCTCGGAATTACATCTTCAACAAGACCGATGTGTACTGATCGCAGTGCTCACATCGGTCAAAATGGCTCGGATCACGTGAGACACCAGTGACGACCTCGAAAATCCGTCATCAGCAAAGACCGATGTGTATTGGCCGCAGTACCCACGTCGGTCCAAATGGCTCGGATCACGTGAGAAACCCGTGACGACCTCGAAAATTCGTTCTCAGTAAAGACCGATGTGTATTGGCCGCAGTGCCCACATCGGTCCACATGGCTTGGATCACGTGAGAAATGCGTGCCGACTTCGAAAATCCATCCTCAGCAAAGACCGATGTGTATTGGCCACAGTACCCACATCGGTCATATTGGCCCCGCTCCGCCCTGAAACAAATGGCCGATGTGGGTGGGCCGCAGTAACCATCTCGGCACGATATTCTTCACATCAGGTAACACCACCACGGCTCCGCCCTGAAAAAAGTGGCAAATGTGGGTGGCCGCAGTAACCATCTCGGCACGGTCTTCTTCACATCGGACATGCCACCACGGCTCCATCCTAAATTTGATGCCCGAGGTGGGTGGGCTACAGTGAGCACTTCGGCGCGGTATTCTCCACCTCAGGAATCCCTCCTCGGTCATCTCACATAGAGCATTTCTGCATCGGTCCTGACGCATCCGCATCGACCACCAGGGGGCTGCGCCGCAGGGTCCACCTCGGCACTCACCCCCAACAGACTCTAGGACTTCATCAGTCTCCAGAACATCAAGCACCACAACGGAGCAACGAGGCAAGCGGTTAAGGCGCGGCCCGGTCCGTCTTCTTTGCGCTAACCAAAACTTACGGATTCAGCGGAGCAACGAGGCAAGTTGTTGGGGAAAAATTTCGTCATCCTATTCTTTTTGCTCAGCTGAACCCTACAGATTCAGTAGGGCAACAAGGCAAGTGTTAGGGAACCACACCACGCTTGCAATACTACCTTGACACATAGGACTCAACCTCAGAGCCACGTGGAGATCCCCTATTCGACATAAGAAAACTCCTCAAACACAAGAACAAAGGGTAAAATCGATATTATGGAAATATACACTATTCACTATAAATAGGGCAAATCCCGAGGTTTTACAGTTACACAACATTTACTGCTCATTTACTCCTAGAGATTCACGCTCTGACATTTGGGACGAAAAATCTCACCTCACCCCACACTTTTCTATAATATCTTAGTGGGCTCGACACCGAGCCAACTGACTGTTCACAGAGCCTTAACTTTGGCATCGGAGTGGACCCGGGGCATCCAGCCCGCCCCCCTTCTTTGCCTTTCCTTGTCTTGTAGGTCTAGTCAGCTTGGAGGACCCACAGGACGGATCTGGGCCGAAACATGCTGATTTTCACATAAGACTTGATTTTACAAAATTATCATCATATTTGATATATTTGGTAAGTGTGATATATTTTTTTTACCATATTTGAATAATTCTGATATATTTGATAAGTAGGATATATTTCTTACCATATTTGAATAATTTTGATGTATTTGGTAAGTTTGAGATAGATTTCTTACCATATATGGTTACGAAATCGTTTTTGGGGAGGCCATGGAAATCATACTCGAGATTGATGGTGATGCAGTCAAGCATTGAAAATGCCTTCGCCGCCAGAGGTTGGGTGGAGTGGTTGGGTGGGTTCATCGGAGGTACCTCTTGGCTGCCATCCTTAGC
This sequence comes from Protea cynaroides, assembly GCA_028583415.1. Classification (NCBI taxonomy): domain Eukaryota; kingdom Viridiplantae; phylum Streptophyta; class Magnoliopsida; order Proteales; family Proteaceae; genus Protea; species Protea cynaroides. The sequence continues at coordinate 72,067,325 of CM053274.1, forward strand.
GATGAAAGAAGCGTTTCTTTTTGTCGTACATAGGGTTTTGACAAATAGAATGGGCTATTACATTTTTTTCCTCATTTTTTAACCGTTGGAAGATCTTATACCCACCTGCTTATTAAACTTGTGCACAAAAACAACCAAAAATCATTTTTGGGCAAAAATTGACCTTTTTTTTTTTTTTTTTTGACCCTATTTTCATTTTTGTTTATCGTAAATAGAACCCACAAATGATACCAAACTCCTAAAAAAAACAAAAAATTGAAATAAGAACAGAAATAAAAATGGATCCAAAGAGGGCCTAAGTTGGATCCCAAGGCTCTCTCAAATGTCTTTTCTTGGGTTATTCGCATACTCAAAAGGGTTGTCATTGTTATTCCCCGAAGTTTCACAAGTACTGTCACTGTTGATGTTTCTTTCTTTGAGTCCACATTGTATCTGGATAAGTCATTTATCATGTCCAAGGCGAATGATGTTTTGCATACATATGTTGCCCAACACTCTGTTTTGCAGGTACCACCTCCACCTCCCCCACTAGTCATCGAACATGTTTATACTCGTCATCCTCAGGAAGATCCTACGCCCCCAGCTACTCTCGCCCCTACCATCTTCTTCCCCTGCAGATCTTGTTCCTGAGTTAAGTATCTTCTCCTGACATTGATGTTCCTATTGCTCATCAAAATGGTGTTTGGAGTTGTACCCAACATCCCCTTTCCCACTTCATATCTTACTCACATGTCTCTTTGTCTTTTCACTCTTGTTTGAATACTATTGAGGGCCACATGTAAGACCCGCACTCTACTAATCGGGTTTAACCATGTCGTGCCAGGTCTTTCCATCGTTACCGGCTTGGGTGAACTAGCCGAATTGACCGTATGAAGGAACCACAAGTTTAGGTAAGTGAAACAATCCAAAAATAGTTATTTTTCATTGTATGGTTGACTGGCAGATGTTGTGTGGCTGACCACTCAATTAAAAAGTGAGGACAGTCAAATTTTATTGTGTGGTCGCACATACTGCCTTGTGTGGTCGACAGGTTCTGCGACCACAGAATCGACCACACAAATCCAGATCTGAATCTGAGACTTGGAAACTTTCCAAATTAAGGGGATGTCTTTCCTAGTTAAGAGAGAACTCTATATGGAGGTTTTTCCTCTATATAGAGGGTGTCCCTTAGTCTCTCACTCTTTTAGAATCAGTTCTAAAACCCTAAACCTAAAAGAGTAAGAGAAGGAGAAGGAGGCTTGGAGAGGAGGAATTGCAGAAATATTGCCAATCAGTTTCCTTCCTCTACAGCAAGGAACCTAAGGTAAGAGACTCACCTCTGTAGATAATGGGAATAGTTGGATTAGACTCACTCTCATCATGTTCGTGAATGGAACTCAACTTAAGGGCTAAGATCATGAGATCTTCTAGGTAATTCAAAGGAAATTATGGAAATAGGCTAATGAATACTTGTAGATTGAAATCATCAAGGTATGAAGGCCATAGAATGACCCTAGAAGGTGTTCCATTAATGGACCAGAGGTTGGATTGAGAAAGACCCATGAACACAATCAGTAAATTGTGTGGCCGCATCTATGGTCGACCACAAAGTGACCAATGAGTTGACCACAGACTCTCGGGGAAATTACCCAGGGATTGTGTGGTCGCATTAGTGGAAGCATGATGCGCGACCACACAGTCGACTACACAAAGTATGGTTGACATATACCTGCGACCACTGCATCAACCACTCAACTGCAGAAAGTCTAGTTCGAGGCCAAACTAGATTTTAAACCATTGTACCATAATACCATCAAACCTTAATCTAAATTCATGATTTTCTAGGTTGTCAACTAGTACAAGTTAACTTCTAAAGCTTGGAAGAGATCGATATTACGATTAAAAGTAAGGAAACAAGACCTAAACTAACTGGTTAATAAAAAGCTATTGTCTTTCTTTTATTTGTCAAATGCTATGATTGATGCCATGCTTGTATGATTGTAATATACATCTCACATGTCATCCAATATTACTGCTATTCTTGTTCATGCATATTTACTTTATTGTTCTACTCTATTGTTGATAATGATAAGAATAGACATGTGTTTGTGAGTGTGGTTGGTGTGTTGTGTGGGAGGGGTGTGTGATCCCTAAACCATGCATCACATTGACATTGTCGTATCGTTGTTACCTTAGCGAAACTAGTACATCGTAGGGCATCAAGGGGGGTGTTAGCGGACCGTGTGGTCTTTGACTTTGTCGAGAAACCCTAGCTCTATCTCTATGGACGTATTGAGGGATGTTGGGGTAAGGCATTGGATACATATGGATGATATCTAGGATTGGTTAGTTACGAACCCAATTTGCAAGTCCTCGCCAGTAAGGGCACACGTGTTGGTATGAGTATGGCATCAGGGGAAGTATTGGCAGTGTGTGATTTGGATACTTTAGCTCTATCTTTATTCCATAGTGGGTGCATGTGGAACGACAATGGTGTTTGACCCATTGGCGGATTCACACACTCGTGTATAAAGGTGCGATAGCCGCCAATCCTTTCTATAGCACAGTTGCAAACTTAAACCAGACCAGAGATAATGATATGATTGCATACATATGTTTGCGCATTATTTTGTTTACTCACTGAGCCGTGATGTGTGTTCACCCCTCGATGTCGAATATTTTTAGTTGATGACATAGGTCCTACAGTGAAAGACTATATGGAGGCATCATCGTATGGACACGTGGCGGCAATGGATACTCAGACTGTGGAAGAAGAGCACAACTTTGCGTGCGAGTGTTTCCAATACCTTTATTTTTAGTTACTTCGTATTTAGATTATGGGAAACTTGTAATAGATTATTTACTTATGTTTTGAATTTGTTTGGATATAATTGGATTATTCAATTATTTATCATGTTAGACCTCAGTTCAGAATTTATAAAGACTTCCGCTATTTATTTTATTATCTCTGATTATATTGTGGAATGTGTATTTGGTTTGAATGGTTGGCAAGATTTTTATAAGATCCTAGCTTGAACCGTTGGTTCTTATGACAGTTCATCACACTTCTAGTTCGTCCAGGATTGGGGTGTGACACTACCCCCTTCCTAAGTCTGTTGCAGAGGCATTGTCTAAACCTGGCTGGAAGACAACTATGGAGGAGGAACTGTTGGCCTCGGAGGAAAATCACACTTCGGAGTCTTGTGCCCTTTACCTATAGGCAAGTTTGCTATTGGCTATCGCTGGGTCCATGTGGTGAATGTCAACCCTGGTGGTTCTCTTGCTCGATTGAAGGCTCTCCAGGTCACCGAAAGCTATGCTCAGGTCTATGGTGTCAATTACCTTGACACTTTTTCTCCAGTGACCAAGTTGGTCTCTATTTGCATATTCATATCTCTTGTTACTTCCCATCATTGGTCACTGCACCAGTTTGATATGAAGAATGCCTTCTTACATGATGATTTCCATGAAAAGGTTTATATGGAGCAAACCACCTCGTTTTGTTGCTCATGGTGAGTCTAGTATGGTGTATAGCTCAAGAAGTCACTGTATGGATTAAAACAATATCCTCGGGCATTATTTGATCGTTTCACCAAGGTTGTTCTCAACTTTGGCTTGTCCAAATGTGGTAGTAATCACTCAGTGTTTTATAATAAGTTTGTTACAGTAATCCTCATTGTTTATGTTGATGACATTATGATTACATGAGATGATTGTGCAGGCATCGTGAATTTGAAGACTAATCTACAACAACAGTTTCATAATGAGGATCTGAGTAAATTGAAATATTCTTCTGGGAGTTGAGGTGGCTCAGTTATAGAAAGGTATTACTCTTTCTCAATAGAAGTATGTTCTGGATTTGCTCACTAAGACAAGGAACTTACGATCCAAACCTATGGATACCCCAATGGATCCCAACATAAAACTTCCAATTGATGATGGTAATCTTTTGAGTGACCTTGGGCAGTATCGTAGTTTGATCGGCAAATTGAATTACCTCACCGTGGCTCGGCCTGATGCCGCCTTCCCGATCAATGTTGTGAGTCAATTTTTGTCCTTTCCTCGAACGCCTCAAGAAGGCTCCAAGTCGTGGTCTACTGTACTCTACCATGCGCATGAACGTGTTGAGGAATTTTCAAATACTGATTGGGCCGGTTCTCCTATTGACAAGCGGTCTACTAGTGGTTATTGTACCTTTGTTGACGAAAATCTTGTATCCTGGAAGGACAATAAGCAGACACTTGTTACTTGGTCCACTGCAGAGTTTGAATGTCACATTATGGCACATATCACGTATGAGTTAATGTAGGTCAATCAGTTGCTAACTAAACTTGGTTTTTCTAACTAGTCTTTCATGCTACTGTGGTGCGATAGTCAAACCATCATTCATATTGCTTCGAAAATCTTTTGTTTTATGAATGAACAGAACACATTAGGCTTGAATGTCACTTTATCCGCGAACAATTGCTGCACAAGATTATTTCCCCTCACCATATTCATACAGGAAAACAACTTGCTAATGTTTACTTAATTCTCTAAGAAGTGGGAGGGTTGATTATATTTGTAACAAACTGAGCATGATTGATGTCTATGCTCCAGCTTGAGGGAGAGTATTATAATATGTAGGATAGGGGAGGCCCATCTCAGCATTAATGTCTAACACAAATCTCGAGAGTGCCTCTCCCTCTTCTATTATTTTTTGGTTTGTTCTTTTATTCCCCTTTAGGATTAAGACTCTTTATATTGAATGGAATAGGAAATCACAACACAATATTGTGACTCAAAGTTACAGCAATCTCTCCTCTTTCTCTTTCGCTTCTCTCTCTCTTTTTTCTATTATGATTTACACAAAAAAGTCCTATGACCACCCAAATTACGCCTGCATGGACCATTTTACCAATTTATACTCTCAACATATAATGAATCATTAAATTAACAACCCGAACCCCAATGGTCCAACATGCAAAACATTGATAACTCATAACTCGACTTCTTGTCATTAATGGAAAGACCTACAAAAGATTTGCTTGAAAACATTTCAGATACAATACAATCAACATGAGACTGCTAATTCATTAACATCCTATATTCAGTTGTTCATACAAACACCAGGACAGAGCTCCAAAGGGTTAAGCCTAATAGTTAAATAAGAGGATCACAATCAGCTTTACCTTTGCTAGTGTAAATATGGGGCTTGGTACTGATAACCATTCCCAAAGTAGTTGCCATGGCCAGGAGAAAGGTTATAAGCAGCAGAACCCAGAAATGATGCACCATGGCTGTCAGTTGGCCCAGGGTAGATATACTGTCTGTCATACATGTAAGGTAGGAACCTGTCAGGTGTTCTTGTGTAGAAGCTCTTGTCAGGAATGTTAGTGATTCGGGGTCCATAACCCCCACCATTTGCACGGGGTCTCTTTGACTGAGGCTTCGCAGCTTCTGCAACCCTTTTTTTGTCAGCCTTCGCTTTCTCCAGCTGAAGCACCCGCTTTTGGAGTGGATCCACAGGATACTGCTCCTCAAATTTGTGCTCCTCAATGCACTTGATCACAGCCTTGAAGGCAGTCAGTTCTCGCTCATTCACCTCATTCTGAAACACAGTAAGCATAAAATGATATCTGAAATTAATATATATATATATATATATAAATATATATATATATATATATATAAGGAAAATAATGTACACACAACCGTTAAAAGAACACCATCTCTGACACTCGTCCCTGACCATTTGGACCCCTGAATATGCAATGTGAGGCACTCCCTCCTGTGCACTAATTGGCTTAGCATAGGAGATGCCAATATAAGGCGACAGCATGTCGAGCCCTATTCCTATTACTATTACTATCACTATCACTATCATCATCATCATCTGTTTTCAGAAAATAAACCACCCAAACAAGTTTGGTTTCAGAGGGTACCCATAGAAGTGGCCAAAGTAGCTATAACAGTATCAGTACTTCTCTAGCTCTGAGCAACCCCTGGCGAAAGTAACTATTGATAGGATACCCCTTGGCTTCCTAATACTTTAAAAAGTAGCAAACTCACAAACATATGTGGTTCATACAGAATACAAATACATGAGTAACAAGCATATCTAATATCTATTACTTTATAGTCCATTCCACAAACAGTCCTCCCAATTCTTGGTTGTCCCAATTCTCTGAGAAATTTTATGAAATTCACTATTTTACCCCTTGCAATGATCGCCACATTCTTTTATTATCCAACTAGACAGTTTAAATTTATAATGTAAGGCAGGAAAGGGACAATATTGAAAATGAGGGTGTTTTAATGGTTTAACCACTCCTCTGTATACTTGGGCTTTTCCAAAGGGGAAAGTAATTGTATGATGCCAATCGGAGGTTCAATAAAAAAGATACGCACAGGAGAAAGAGCCAGTCAAAGAACCAGACCTGAAGTCCCTCACAGTTCAGCACTTTGGTCCAAGTTTTTGGACCAGTTTTTTGGTCTTATTTAGTTATGATTTATTTCCTTTTTCTACTGTTCCAGAACTCTGGAGTAGTTAGTAAGAATCCAGCCTAGTAGCTTTACTTCTATTTTATAGGATTCTAATTTTAGGAGATTTGTAAGGAATTCCTCCTTCCATGTATGGAGGTTTCCTATTCTGCGTGTTTCTATTTTGTAAAGTTTCTAGACGGTTTCTCAAAAGAATCTTAGGATGTATGGAATATCCTATCCATGCAAGGGATTTCTTACCTTATATGTGTATTTTTTTTAAAGCTATATGTAACAAAATAGAAAGAAAGAGAGAAGGTGAGAAGATGGAGAGAATGGAGAAGAGGGTCTTTTGAAGCATTGCTGCTCTTTCCGCCGTGGAAGTGGCTCGTCTTCCTCTTCTCCATTATTGAATGCTGGTGGTTCAGAAGCATGCGTCAAGCTCCGGAGAGAATCGATGTGTATTCTTCTCTCCCCATTGCCATCTATTTATTAATAATGAAAGCAAGTAAATAAAACCTAGTAGGACTCGAGAAAGCAATTACAATGAAATTCTATTACTCTAATCAAAGTAACTCTAAAGCATAAAGGAAAACTACTGACAATAGATCACCTCATGATAAGTCTAAACACAATAAGAAACCTCTATCGACCCTGTTATCGCAACACTATAAATAAAGGATACGGGCGAAGACTCTCCCCATGATTTTGGACAGTCAATACAGCCTCAGCTTGTTATTTTTCTGTGAGTTGCAGGGTGCTTTTTTGAGATGCAACAGCAGCCTTGGTGGGATGCAAAGAGGACTTGTGGGATGTTGGTAATTCTAGGTGAGAATTCCTAGTTCATATCCTTTTTCTACTCATCTTCTTGTCTTCTTCTCATTATTTTGTTCTTCCATTGATTTATCAGCACTACAAAAGTTCGTTCCTGTGCATTACCTCAATCGGTACTTTTTTCCATTGGGTGAACATGGTTTGTGAATCTCACATTCTTATCTGTGTGTAATGCAACTAATCTACAGATTCTGCACTATTTATTCCCTGGGTATACCTCTGTTTCAAGGCTGTTTCAGATCAGAAATCTACCATCGATTCCTGAGACTACTGTTGTTTGGTTCTGAAATTCCTATTTCTTACACTGTTTGCTATTAGCTTGCAATTCTGATTCAGATGCTATTTTCTGTCAATTAATAAATCTGTATTTGCTCCTCCTTTTTTCTTTTTGGTGAATAAGAAAGTATCAGTCACACCCCAAACAGGGAAAGCAAACCTGGGTGCCCCAAAGGGCAGAGCCAGGCTCAAGACAAGCTACAAGAAAAACAGAAAAAAGGGGAAATCCGGTCTACAAAGTTAGACAGGTAAGTCCCAAGCTGAAATAATGAATCCATTCCTAATGGCATCAGGGATGGGCTGGTCCATAGGGAGGACAGAGCTTTTTACAACAAAGATAATGACCTCCAAGATTTGAGATATAATCCTCGTTTTATCCGTTCATTTTCTAAAGTTTCTCTACATCCATTGATGGGAAATAGAGGCACAAAAAGCTAGCTTGCCAATCACATCACACGTGAAGGATCCCCAAAGGCCTTCTACAACCAGTTCCATTCACTGACTAAAGGTTTAATACACCTGTTGGAAGGCCAGCAGCATCCCAAGTTCCCTCCCCACACCCTAGATGAGACAGGCAGGCAAAGAAGAGGTGGAAGATGTCTTCCTCAGCTAACCAACAGAGAAAACATCTAGCACTATAATTTAGGCCCCTCAGACAAAGGAATAATCCCGTGGCGTGTGGGGCAAGGACTCCGTCAGCACACGCCAGACGATGAAGCTATGCCGCGGAATATGGCCCTGAAACCAAACAACATCATACCAACGAACTAAAAGAGCTCTAAATCTGTTCAGGTCCCAAGCAGAGCCAGCAGAGAAGAATCCAGAGGGAGAAGCTCCCCACCAAACCTAGTCACCACTACCGGCAGACCTTCGAGGAATCGAGAGACAGAGTGAAGGCAGGACCACGCTTGAGTTAGTCTGAGAGAGGAGGAATGACCCGGGTGCCAAACACCATCAGATAAGATGGAAGAAACTGGGGCTAATCTGTCTGGCCCTGAGTCAATTCTGATTTGCTCCCCATAAGCCTGAATCAGCACCCATGAGGATGCCAGGGATCCAACCAAAGCAACATGCACTCCCCATCATCAATGAGATTCTAAATGGAGCCTGAAACAAGGTGCCTATGCTGTAACATCCTTCTCCAAACCCACGGACAATCCTTCCCAATAGAAGCTGACCAAATAGAGTCCCTCTTCAAAACCTCTCATAAATCCAGTCGACCCAAATGCTCCTTTTTGGCCGCCACTTTCCAAATCAACTTGAGAGGAGCATCTTTATTCACCTCCTTAACTCTTCTAAGACCCACACCTCCTTCCTCTTTTGGAAGACAAACAGAAGCCCAACTCACAGTATGTAAAAAAAAAAAAAAAAAAAATTAGATCCCTTCGACAGAAAGCACTCATGACTGATTCCAGTTTTTTGAACCAGAGAGCAGAGAATGCCAAAAACTCCTACCCAGGGCAAATAGGAACTCGGGATTTGCTATTTTGTTACTTGCTATTTCTGTAACTCATGAAATCATGAGATCTAACCACCAGATTTTAATCAAAGTTTGTTGGATTGTTCCTTAGCCCAAGTAAACCATTCAACCAAGGTTAGGTTTAGATCTGATCGCCTGTGTTTTGGCTATCGATTCCCTCCAATTTGGATCATTCCACTTGGCTGTGATTCTATGTCCTCTCTTGTTTTCTGATCCCTAGCCTCAGGTGATTAGAAAGCCATTATTTTTTGTATCAGAGTCATGGTCAGCAGTGTTTAAGTAGCTCTAATATGGTCAATCTTCAAAATACTCCTACAAAATTCATTGCGGTGATCAGGAGATTGACGGGAATGGACGACATCCACTACAGGTGGTATAAATAACAAACTGAGCAGACATGGAAAGTATAGTCTCAGCTCAATGTTGCACATTTAAGGAAGATGTAACAACACCAGTCAACGAAGAAGAGCCAGAGTTCGAGACTTCGAATATGAAGATGAAAGAGTCACGGTGGATTGTGACAACAGAGATGAGACTGCTTGAAATTTTAAGTAAGAGATTCAACACAGAAAATTTTATCGTGGAAGACAATGTTGTAGAACTCAAAGAAGATAACAAAGACAGAGTTGAGGCAATGGTAGAAGACAAGGTCATGGTTGAAGATGACTTCAAGAATGCTCCATGCCATAACTACTCCAGTTGCTATTCTTGATTTTAGAAAAATAGAGTTCATGTTACCGTCTCACTTCTTCAACACGAGCACCCCGGGTTGCAAATTTCATTCTTATAATCTGTATGCTGCCAGATTATTGTTATGGGCCGAAGAAGGACCTTCAAAACTTGAGATCGAGTTTCTTCAAACCTGAGAGAACTGATGCGGATCCAAGGTTCACTCAGAAGTACATGCAAAGGAAAAAGAGCCAGTCCAAGAACCAGACCTCAACTCCCCCACAGTTCAGCACTTCGGTCCAAGTTTTTGGACCAGTTTTTGGTCTTAGACTGCACACATGGTTCAGGCTTTTAGTTCTATCGTGGGGTCTTATTTAGTTATGATTTCTTTCCTTTTCTAATGTTCTAGAAGCCTGGAGCAGTTAGTAAGAGTCCAGCATAGAAGATCTATTTTCTATTTTTGTAGGTTTCTAATTTTAAGAGACTGAGTTGCAAGGGATTCCTCCTTCCATGCATGGGGGTTTCCTGTTCTGATTGTTTGTATTTTGTTAAATTTCTAGATGGTTTCTATTTTGAAAGAATCTTAGAATGCAAGGAATATCCAATCCATGCATGGGATTTCCTACATTTTATGTGTAAAATTTCTTAAAGCTATATAAATAAAGGACCCCACAATTTTGGACAGTCAATACAGCCTCAGCTTGTTATTCTGTGAGATGCAGGGTGCTTTTGTGAGAAGCAACAGTAGCCTTGCCGCCTTGGTGGGATGCCAAGTGGACTGGTGGGATGCTGGTCAAATTATAGGTGAGAAGCCTAGTTCATATCCTTCTATTTATCTTGTTGTCGTGTTCTTTCGCTGATTTATCAGCACTACAAGTAAGTTCATGTGCATTACTCAGTCAATACTTTCCTTATGTTGAATATGATTTGTGACTCCCACATTTTTATCCGTGGGTACTGCTAGTAATCTACAGATTCCGCACTGTTTATTCCCTAGGTATAGCTCTGTTTCAAGTCTGTTTCAGATCAGAAATCTACCATCGATTCCTGACACTCAGCTGCTGTTTTGGTTCTGAAATTCCTAATTTTTGGGTTGTTTGCTTCTAGAGTCGAATTCTGATTCAATTGCTATTTCTGTCAGTTATTAAATCTCGAATTGCCATTTTGTTAGCTGTTTTGGTTCTGAAATTCCTAATTTTCGGGTTGTTTGCTACTAGAGTCTAATTCTGATTCAATTGCTATTTCTGTCAGTTATTAAATCTGGAATTGCCATTTTGTTACATGTTATTTCTGTAACTTCATGATGTCACAAGACCTAACCACCAGATTTGAGTGAATGTTTGTTGGATTGTTCCTTAGCTTAGCCCTAGTAGACCATTAAGACGAAGATTTGGTTTGGATCAGATCAACTGTGTTTTCGCTGTTGGTTTCTCCAGTTTGGATCATTCCACTTGGCTGTGATTCTATATCCTCTCTTGTTTTCTGATCCCTAATCCTAGGTGATTGGAAAGCCACTATTGTGTATTGGAGGGAGTACATTAAAACACCAGAATTCCAGGTTTCATATCGAGGAAATTTAATGGTAGGCTTTGTCTAGAATATTACTGTGTTCCAAACTGATATGATCAGATCAACTGTGTTTTCGCTATTGGTTTCTCCAGTTTGGATCATTCCACTTGGCTGTGATTCTATATCCTCTCTTGTTTTCTGATCCCTAATCCTAGGTGATTGGAAAGCCACTATTGTGTGTTGGAGGGAGTACATTAAAACACCAGAATTCCAGGTCTCATATCAAGGAAATTCAATGGTAGGCTTTGTCTAGAATATTACTGTGTTCCAAACTGATATGGTACAAACCAGTTGGCCATCTTAACTCAGGCTGCTCAATCTACAGGAGTATATCACAAACTACAATAAATAATGAGTCACATTCTGTGCTCTTTTTGATATTAGTTCTATTTATTTACTTATCTAACCCCCTCCCCAACTCCAAACACAAAAAAAAAAAAAAAAAGCACCAGATTGATAAGAAATATTCAAACACCCACTCCCGAATTAAGCTTTCTCGAGGCAGATCCATCATTCATAAATCCATGCATGCCGTATGGACTAGCGTCACATGCAGATATCTGGTGCTTTCAGAAAAATTATGCACAAAGAAACAATGCACCATTGCAAATCACCTGGACATTCAAAAAAACGTACCTGAGCAGTAGGAGACATATTTCCTGATTTGACTGGTGTAGAAGCTTTCCTTGCTTCCTTTAAGTAGTTTTTCAGCAAGGACACAGGAGAAAATTGCTCCGTAAGTTCAAAAGCAAAAGCCAAGCTAACAGCATCAATCTGCCTTCCGCTATTCACCAAGACTTCTAGTATACCTGAAAAATCAGAAGATGTCTACATAGTCAAACATAGTCAAAAGAAGTGAAAAACTGAAGGAGATTGAACAACTGAAGGGATCAGTATCCAACTTCTGTGATTGTTATGTTCTATATGTTGGTTCTGTTGTTATATCCATCTGCACTGGAGCACAGCAAGCTATACTATGATATTTAGCTATGGACAGTTTGCACTGCTGCCCATTGACAAAAAGAAAGAAGCACAGAACCCTCCTACATACAGGCCCCACTTTGTAGATGTCAGAAGAATGACTACAAAATGTAGCAGGCCTCCTTTGACTGTTAACAGGATTGTTATAAAACATAAACCTCTAATATACAGGCAATAAATATTCTTCCCAGGCAACTAGGCAAGCGACGAGGTCATTCCTCCAATTGACAAAAGAACTGGTCACACAAAAAAAAAGGGGGAGGGGGAAGCAAACGTTTTAATTTCAAATAAAAAAAATAAAATAAAAAACCTGGCATTTTCTCCGACAATCCAAGTGAGCGACACAGATCTGCGGTTTGACGGCGACGGGAAACAGTAGGAATTAGCTTTGTTATTCCTTCCTGACTGAAGTCAGAAGCAATACAAAATGTGGCCAGAAGTTGTAGGAATGCATGGGCCTCTAAGGAGTTCCCACTGTTGCCATCAACGTCAAGATCATCCAATTTTGGCTTCCAGTCTACAGCAATAGCCTTTGCTCGCTCTTTAATATCTTCTGAGATAATATTTGATACAGAACCCAGTTCAGATTCTGCTAGCAACTGGTTCAGGCACTCCATCAGCATGATACAAGTTCTACGGACACCCAAGAGACTGGAATCCCTCTTCCCGTCTGATGGTGACACTTCCATTCGGTAGAAATCCTCTAGAGAATCTAAAACAAAGCGGGCTGGGTTGGTTGCAGCTCTTAATGCAAACGGAATCTCCTCCTTAATGGCAGCTAGATTCTTACGGTTGTCTGAGATGAATTTGTGGAGTCCTTTTGAGTCCATTTCTTCACATAATTTGGTTAACTGTGAATGAGTCTTGGCATCCATATTTCCATTCTCAGAAGACTTCTCCACATCCTCTGAGTCACCTGCAACAGCCTTGGCATCAGGTGGTTTCTCCTCCACTATCACATCAGCCCCACCATTGTACTCAATATTACCAACAACAGGCTCTGCAGATGAAGCCTTCTTGTACATCTCAAGAGCAGCCCCAAGGGCAGAAAGAGCAGCATCTCTCTTGTCTTGGAGCCTTACCAAAGATTCTTGTTCTTTAGCCACAACTGCAGCTTCCCGCATCTCCAACATTTCTCGAGCATCGGATGCCTTGGTTTCATACTCCTTTTGCTCGTCTTCCAACTCATTGAAACGGTTCTTTAAAGATTTCTCAAGTCCATGAAAATGTTCTCCGAGTTCTTTCCATTTCAGAGTCAGAGAGATGGCACGATGGTTTTCAAGCTCTGCAAATGCTTGCTGAAGTTGTTGTATCTTAGAGGTTGCGGAGTCTATGAGTACAGCAACTGACTGTGTATCAGCCATGGTAAAGTAGCCCTAAAAACACATTAAATAGTCCATCAAATCAAATAGAAAACAGAATGATTGCAGAGATGCCCAAAAGAATAGATTCAAAAAATTATAATCAAACACACTGAGATCAAGAGAAACTGTCCCTTCTTTCGTTAGAGAGCACTACCCCTGTCCTTTTTTTATTATCTTTTGCCATATTCCAAGATCGCTTCCCCTTCCCTCTGCATTTACAAACTGAACAGAATTTTTCCCTTGTTAACCCTAGTTTTGATTTTGTTCAGAAAAAAAAAAGAGTTATAACATCTACAAGGGGAAAAAGCCAAGGGTTGATGCTCCTAGTGAGTTCCTCAACCCCAAAACAGGGGCAGACGTCTGATCAAAGGACCCAGTTGTCTGGTTGGGGTTTTTACCCTTAAGCAAGTTTAGATGCAGTACAAGCATGTGGGTCCTATGGCATGTTTTGCTAGGGCTTTGAAACACTATACAAGGAATACCTATTCCACTCATTAGTAAGCTTTTGAGAGAAAATAGAAAACCTTAGAGCAAGAGAGAGAAAGAAAAACGGAGTGTAGAGAAGAAGTGTGGCAGTCCTTGTTGCTCTATTTTAAATCCTTTAAGAGCATTGATGGTGGAAGAAGAAGATTGAACAGCAAGACCTGTTCAGAAAAGGCTATTCACAAAAGAGGGCAAAGAAGCCGAGTAAAAAAGGTAGGATTCATTTATTAACCCTCATTTATCTTTCAAGGACTGTTTGCGGGTTGTTGATAAATACCTCAGTCCAAGCTTTATTAGCAAGCCATTTATTGGCCTTGCTCTTTGTATTCATTGTAACTTCAAGTGGGTGCTTGAAGAGGGGTCGCTGCCCTTTCCATGGGCGCAGAAAAAGCCAAGGGTTGATGCTCCTAGTAGTCGGTGCTACAAATTAGTATTGTGCAATATATTCTTAGCTGGCTCTGGATAGGTGCTGGGCAGCCCTTGAACCGTGGATGTAACCAAAAGGTGGACCATATAAATATTTTGTGGTGTGCTTTGTGTGATTTCTTTTCTGTTTTGTGAATGTATGTTTAGGTAAAATTGACTTCATCCCATAGACTCCATTCACATAGGCCGAAAACGATTCGATTTTAAGAGATTTATTCACCCTCTCTCTCTCTCTCTCTCTCTCTCTCTCTCTCTCTCTCTCTCTCTCAAGTGTCCTAGTGAGTTCAACACCCTAGGGGTCAAAATAGGCCGTAGCAGAAATCTCAATAATTGTTTTACAGAAAAGCAGAAATATAAGAACAGACCCAAACACATAACCTCATGGTCACAGAGAAACCACTAGATACACTTTGTGAAGAAAGTAAATAATGCACAGTTTTAGCATTGCCGACTCCTGAAACCATCGAACCTAAAGACCCCAAAGTGCAACTATGACTAAACTAGTACACCTCCATCAGTCGGAAGAAAACTCAGATGTGGGTCCAATAAGCTTCCATTCATTAGAAAGCTAACTACATGCACCTCAATCAGCCAATCAATTAACAGTAAACCAACTAAATCAGCAAAATTCATCACTCACTACAGTCCGAATTGGAGGGGAGAGAAAGAATGTTAAAGATCAGAATAGAAACCAGACGCACCAAATTATCTACTTCCGAGGAATCATATCCAGAAAACAGAATTGCTGACCCCTAATCATCATTTTAGCTCGACAAAACTGCAAAGAATGCCTTAAAACACGAAATGGAACTGAATTCACGGACAAAAACCCTAGAATTACCGCACCCGAATGGGAGAACAAATTAGAAAGAATAGTTACAGAGAAAACTTACAGTTTATTTCTTTTTCTCAAAGAACGAAAACAATGGCGGTGAGACGGTTTGTGCAGAGAACCGACAGCAACATCATAGAAATGAAGAAAACGGCTTGAGCTCCAGGCCTTTACGAGGCAAAAGTAAAGTGCTCACAATCGCTCACTCGCTGGCTCTTCAGCCTGTACAAGAGAGCAGATCGATCACTTCTCTAACGGAGTGTGGGAGTGCGCAATGCTTAACCTGCGCACCAACCAAGGTAAATGCATAAATGGGTCCGCTTTCAAACGGATCGGATTCACTTGAAACCGGGTTTGAATGAGATTTTGGTTTTGCAATAACCGTTTATCAAAATCAGACTAAATCGTTTACGTTGAAATCAAGAAATCATTTAGTAATCGATTCAAATCTGAATTTAAAATATGATACTATTTACCTAATCAGTTTGATTCGATTTGAAACCATTTAAACTGAAGAATTACATCCACTTACATACCAACACTTAGTTTCCCACCAAAGATCCACCTATGACAAGAGAATGAAGCCTTGCAGCTTCTTTTTCGTTGGTTTTTGTGTTGTCTTTTTTTTTTTTTTGGTAGGCCTTTTATTTATCCATTTTTGTACTTGCTAAGACATGAATGAAACTTTTTTGCTTTGACAGTACTTACTCTTTTTTTTTTTTTTGTCTTTTAATATCCGATCTCCGATCTCACCTACATTGCCCCACCAAATTCTGGGGTCAGTTTGATGAAGATCCACGATTTGAGAGAACAATATCCTCAGGTCAGTTCGGTTGACAGGCCCCAAAGGGCAAACTTATCTTGTTTGGACCGAGGTCAATGACTATTCCTCAAAGTTGAGAGGATTGGTCTATGACCAAGCGGGTCAGATTTTACTAGGTCGGCTTCACTGACAGACCCTGAAGAGCAAATTTCTCTTTTTGGACCGAGGTCGATGACCACCTCCCAAAGCTGAGAGGATTGGTCTATGACCAAGCGGGTTAGATTTTACTAGGTCAGCTTCACCGATAGGCCTTGAAGGGCAAATTTCTCTAAGAAATAACTTAAGCATAAGAATACAAGATAGTTGGTAAACACTTATCTTCAATGGCTTAAAGTGGGAATACATCATTGGTAATATTTTCGTAGATTTTTAAAATGTCATGTCCAGGGTATGGTCGGCCCCTCCATTGTCTCTGGATGATACGACTTGGGCCTTGTCGTTTTAACCACCCTATAGGGTCCTTTCCAAGTAGGCATTAGCTTGCCTTGCTTAGTTGGTTCCAATGCAAGGGTATTAGGAAGCACTAGGTCGCCAACCTTAAAGATGTTTTCATGCACCTTCGAGTTGTAATACCAAGCCGTCTCAAGTTAATATGCTGCAATCCGAAGGGCTGCTGTCTCTTGAACATCTTTGAGCAAGTCAAGGTCATTCCTCAGGATATCAAGATTGATGTCTTCAGAGAAACTGAGGACACAATAACTCTTCTCAACTACTTCTAGTGGTATGACAGCCTCATAACCAAAGACTAGTCTGAAGGGTGTTTTACCTGTCACAGTTCGACTAGTAGTTCGGTAGGACCACATCACACTAGGTAGTTCTTCTACCCATAACTTCTTGTTTTTGACAAGTGGCCGAGCCAATCCTTGCAAGATGGTACGATTTGTGACTTCAATTTGTCCATTAGCTTCAGGGTGAGCCACCGAAGCGAGCCGATGCCCAATACGATGATCTCGGCATAATGTTCTAAAGGCACGGCTAGAAAATTGAGGACCGTTGTCTGTGATCAAGATTTGAGGGATACCGTATCTGTTACACCCCACTTTCGATACATATATAATTCAAAGTAAGGGTGCCAAATTTGGGCCTAGCCCGGTAGCACAGACCGAGCCGGCCCAATATAACCCGAACCCAGCCTGGATCGATCCTTAATGGATAGGTTTCGGTCTGGGCTTGTAAAGCCTGACACTGTTTCAGCCCAGACTGAAACCAGAACAAACGGGTCCTTTAAGAAACCATAACTAGTCCGAACCAATAATACCCAACCCAAACACCATTAAGACCCGTTAAGAAGTCCGAGCTAACCCGAACCGATTCTTTTTTATGCTCAAACATGACCAAGGATCTAAAGATTCTAACTAGATAAATGCAAAAATGCAATCTATTATCCATGCTCAGATGCCCCTAAGGTCAAACAAAACTCAACCACTTACAATTGTATTAAATATGAACAAAAAGCACCACAAAAAATTTATTGCCATGCAAAAATAGCTACATGCAAAGGTAGCTCGGACCGAACAAGCCCGAAATCAACCTAATAAGCCTAGCCCGATAACAACCCGACACCGGACCTACCCGTTAGTTATTATGTCCAGCGCAGCCCACCCCAGTCCAAACCCTTAATGGACATGTTTTGGACTGGACTTGTAAAGCCCGATACCGTTTCAGCCTGGACCAAAACCAGACTGGACCGGCTTGTTGACACCTTTAATTCAAAGTATGACTGGACTGACATGTAATTAAATGCAATCCAACCCAGAATCACATAAGTCGTATGAACCTCCACCAACTCTACACTAGTCAATTGAAATGAAACGAACAATCAGAGTAATACAATAGCGAAAATTATAACTAAGCAAACCGAGCTTCTATTGATAAATAAATAAAGTCATACTGAGTTTGTTTGTTTTATTCTAAATCCAAATCAACCATCAAAGATGTTCATAAAGTAACCTTAAAATACTTAATCCATGATCAAAAGTAATTGTATATAAAAGTTAAATAAAAATAAATGCTTGAGTTGCCTCGGTTTGTATGACCCACAATCCACTAACACGGTTTAACCGTGTCATGCCAGGTCTTCCCATCATTCCTGGACCAAGTAGACCGAGCGTGTGAAGATAGATCACAAACCAGGTATGAGAATCGAGTTAAAAACACTGAAAACCTACCTATGGTCGAATACCTGGGTAGGTATGGTCGACCATAAGGAAGGAAACAAAAATCTCAAGTCCAGAACCCCACGGTCGATGATTTCGACCCTACGGTCGATGGGTTCTGTGACCGTAACCATCAACTGTGAGACCCCAGATCAGACTCCGAGTTTTGGAAACTTTCCTAAACTAAGGGATTGCTTTCCTAATTGAAAGAGGACTCTATGTGGAGAGTTTTTCTCTATATAAAGGATGTTCCTCAGCCATTTTTCACTCTTTTAGAACATTAATAAACTCTAGAGAATGAAAGGGAAGAGAAGTAAGAGAAGGAGAAGAAGAAAAAGCTAAGGAAAGGAATTTGTTGAGAAGAGATTGGCTCTCTATCACAGGAAAATGTATGAACCTAATCTCTAGAGTTATAAACTCTAAGGAATAAGACTTCTATGAAAGACAATCAATCTATCATGATCCATGTGATTACTTGAGTAATTTTCAAGGATAACCATGAGGGATGAGTTTGATGGTTAAGGTTGATAATAAAAAACTGCTAATGATGGTCATAGGATGACCTTAGAATAAACCCCATTGAAGATCAGAAGAACTGACCCACGAAGAACTCGAATTGCATGTAGTCTATGACCAGAAATCTTAAGGTCGCAGCTACGGTCGACCATAGCATGACCAGCATGACCAGAGGATCGACCAAAGGCATTCAGGAAGATTTCATAAACCATATGGTCGCAGCTACAGTCGCATCATATGTGACCGTAGGGTATCGATCGTAGGCAGTAAGGTCGATACAGTATGAGACCATAGGACCAATCAGACACCTATCAATGCTCTGTTTCAATTTTTGACTACTGTAACATGTTACATATGAACCCTAACTTAAATTCATATAACTTTTAGGTTGTAAAATTGATTGAAAGCGAATTGCAAAACTTGGAAGGAGATCGAGTATTGCTAACATGTGAGGGAACAAAACCTAAACTAATTGGATAATAACAAACTGTTTATTTTTATTGAGTCCAATGCCATGATTGATTCTATGCATGTATGCTTGTAATGTGCATCTCACATGTCATTCAATATTTCTGTTATTACTGTTCATGCATATTTAATTCCGTTTATTTATAACATGATGATGATGATGATGTTGCTACGAATAGACATGTGAATGTATGTGTATGGTTGGTGTGTTGGATGCGAGTTGAGCATCAGGGGACAACGTGGCATGGTGGTCTTTGACCTCGTTACCAAACTCTAGCTCTATCTCTACTCAAGTCTTGCCCACTAAACATCGTCGTATCGTCATTACCTTAGCAGAACTATTACGTCGTAGGACATCAGGGGAGGTGGTCTCGGACCGTGTGGTCTCTGATTCTGTCGGGGGGCCTTTGCTCTATCTCTATGGACGTATTGAGGGATACTGAGGTGAGGCCTTGGATACACTATATGGCATTAGGATTGGTTAGTTGTGAGTCCAGTTTGCAAGCCCTCGCCAATAGGGCTTACGTGTTGGTATGGGTAGGGCATCAGGGAAAGTGTTGGCGGTGTTTGATCCGGGCACTTTAGCTCTATCTCTATTCCATGGTGGGTATATGTGGGACGATAATGGTGTTTGATCCATTGGGCGGATTCACACACTCATGTATAGAGGTGTGGCGGCCACCAAACCTTTCTATAACATATTGTAAACTTAAAAATCAGACAAAAAATATGAATTGAATGCATGCATATGTTTATTGCATTGTTTTGTTTACTCACTGAATCGTAATGTGTGCTCACCCTTTCGACGTCGAATATTTTTAGTTGATGATGCAGGTCCTACTGTTGAAGAATATATGAATGTGCACGTATGGACACGTTGCCGCCATGGACGTAGAAGCTGTTGAAGATGCGCATGATTCATCATGCGAGTGCAACCAGTGCATTTTTTATTAGTTTAGTTATAATTGATTAATAGAACATGTAATGGATTATTTATTTTTATATCTTGTGGTTTGGAGATAATTGGATTAAATACTTATTTATCACTATTAGACTCTCAGTTCATTATCTGTAAGACTTTCGCTTATTTGTTTATTAACTCTGATTATTACCGTGGAATGTATATGTGGTTTGATATGGTGGGTACGACCTATACAATATCCTGGTTGAATCATTAGTTTATTGGTGGTTCATCACACTAATCTGGTTAGACCATAATTGGGGTGTGACACGTTTACTCGAACACGCAAGCATCACATTCACAATCCCCGTCGTACTCTTCCTCCTCTAGTGTCTGTACACCTAGCTGAGCAAGTTTGGTGACGACAAGAGCATTTACATAGTCAGCAACCATAGTCAGCAACCATAGTACCTGCAACATCATCTAAAAAAATGACGTATACAAGGGTAAGCTCTCTAACTTGAGCTTAGAGAGAAATAGAAAAGTAAGCAAGCAATAATGCACGATCAATTTATTACACACAACAAGGGTCTCGTATAATGTATACTAATACTAAGGTAAGACCTGGTCATACTCACTAAAGCTGACCATAACCTCCATGTATAGGAGAGAATGGACATTCTTCAGCCTGCATCGACAGCCCTAGTGAAGCCATGTGTCTCCTATATAGACAGTGATAAAGCAAAGGTTTAGCCGGTGACGCTCAAAGGAACACTGCCACCACCTCCCCCTCATCTGTAAGACCCGCACTCCATGAACCTGATCAAAACCTCTATTTCATGTCGTAACATGTCTTCCAATCATAACCGGATCAGACGGGACGAGCGGATGACAATTAGGTATGAAAACAGACCAAAACAGAGAAATGTTATCATACCGGTCTTATGATACCGGTCGATCGGTATGTCTGCGCAGGCAGACTAGTTATATCCGAAAATGAATCTCTGTGGGTCCCGCATGGCAAATCTCAATCCTAGAGACTTTCCTAACGTAGGGAAACTTCTTAAAACCTAATCTAGCCTATTTAAGGACCTCTAAACCTCCTTAAACCTCTTTGATTGATCCTCACAAATCCTAGAAAGGAGAAAGAGATTTGAAGAGGAGACAGAGCTAAGAAAGGTAGAAGAGGAGTCGCCGTTGGACAAAGAACACCATAGTTGAGAACCAACCGTAAGTGCTGAACTTTTATCTAAGTTAAGCATTATGGATAACTGATCATGACTGATCAATACCATGCAAGGCTAGGTATTGATCAAAATCCCTAAATTCTCGTTAAACCCTAATTGTTCGATAAATCTTAGATTTGAATTTTAGGCGAAGAATCATAGGAACTAGGACTTGAATGGAACATAAAACAACCCTAACTCGAATTCTAGGCGAAGAATCATAGGAACTAGGACTTGAATGGAACATAAAACAACCCTAACTCGAATTCTAGGCGAAGAATCATAGGAACTAGGACTTAAATGGAACATAAAATAACTCTAACTTGTTGCTCTGGCCTATAATGCATAGGAGGACCCGTAGGAGTCCTGGTGGGTGACCAACGGAAGATGAACACCAAGTTGGTGGTCTTCTAGAGGCATACCAGTCGACTATACCGGTTACACTATATGCGACCGGTACTGCGATCGATACCTCTCGGGAGCTGGTCAAGGAGGGACCGGTCAACCATACCGGTTGTACCATTTCCCCCCAGTGCAATGACCGGTACCTGTGACCGGTATGCATTGTTTTGAGTATATTTTGACATAGTTGGTTTCCGACCAATGTAAAACCCGAATGAACTAATTTTAATTAAACCCTAACATTGTGTAGGACCTTGTGATAGCAAGATTGGACGTTGTGACGCGGAGCAAGCTAGCAATCAAGCGTCAGGTAAGGGAATCGGACCCAAACCCTAATTAACTAATAAAAGTAAAATGTTGTTAATAACTATTGTTCTATGGAGTGTTGCTTGCGCATATTCACATGTCATCTTTACTTTCAATTATTATATTGTTCATGTATACTCGCTATGCTAGGTTATGATTGTTAGGCATGTGATTATTTTCGTTGGTGTGTGGAATGGGAAGGGCCTGAAATTTGGGATCATTCCTCATACTAGCACCTTTTCGTATTGCTTCTGTCTTAGCATGCTTGGTGCTGGTAGGGTATCAGGGGGAGGACGTGGCACTGTGGTCTCCGACCTGGCCACCAGACACTAGCCCTATCTCTATGCCGTAGGAAGTTGTGCTGGGATAAGGCCTACTGTGGTGACATATAGGATTGGTAAGTTGCAAGCCCAGTTTGCAAGCCCTCTCCAATAGGGGCTTACGTGTTGGTATGGATAGGGCATCAGGGGAAGTGTTGGCGGTGTGTAATCCAGACACTTTAACTCTATCTCTATTCCATGGTGGGTGCATGTGGGACGACAGTGGTGTTTGATCCATTGGACAGATTCACACACTCGTGTATAAAGGTGCGGTGGCTGCCAATTCTTTCTATAGCACATTGCAAACTTAAAACCAGACCATAATGTAAATGTTACTCATGCATGTTGCTTGTTGCATTGTCTAATTTTTTTACTGAGCTAAGTTGTGAGCTCACCCTTGTATATATACATGTTTCTAGATGTTAATGTAGGTTATACTATGGAGGACTACGTAGACGCTCCAGTGTATGGAGGTGTTGCTGCTTTAAAAGTGCAAGCAAGGGAGGACGAGCATGACGCTTCATGCAAGTGCTCTTTCTGCATGTACCTCTAAGATGGTTTATTTTATTTTATTTTATTTCAGTTCGATTTATAAATTGTGTAAAGATATTTTATTTACGTTTTGGTGTGGAGAATAATTGGTTACTATACTTACAATGTAGAACTCAGTTCATTTAATTTAAGACTTCCTTTGTATTTATTTATATTCTAATTATGGTTATGTGCAATGGTTTGTATTAGTGGATACGGTCTTATTGAGATCCTAGTATTAATCGTTGGTTTAGTGGCGGTTTAGTCAGAATTGGGGTGTGACATCATCCCCCATCTATACCAACACCTGACCCCCTGTTGGCCAAGGTCGCATACATGGGTAATTCCACTAAGCAATCCTACATGTCATCCTATGAACCCCTTCGATACCCTAACATAAATCCCAGGCCATCCATCATCCTCTCTAGATGCTGTCAACCCGTTAGGATACAAGGTAGCCAATGACAAGTTTCGCATAGTGGGTCGGATCCTGCGGACCTCGACCGTGTCATCACTGCCCATGCAAGCATCAATCATCACACAATCACAAGATTCAATATATATTAATGCAATGCATGGAAAGAGCAGATATTGGATGACATATTATTAATCAAGATGCAACACAGGCAAACAAGTGATTCAAAAACACACCAAAAAGAGTCAAGGATTCTGTCCCTCACCTAAAGCACAATTGGCTCTACGATTTGCAATACGTTAGTCGATCTTGGTTACGCGTGACACCTAAAGTGTAAATAAGGTCATTAATTATTGTTGTATTTAAGATGACTGATTCAGGGCTTCCTGGGGTTACCCAGTCACAACATCCGATTGCAACAGTAGTGCGATCTGTGTTGCTTCCGATTACTCCCAGGAACCTTCTATTTCCATCTGGATGCAACTCCGGTTGCTGCAGATGCACGACTGGTGTTGCTAGTAGTTACTTTACTGAGACTTCCTGAATGTATCCGATCGCTGATCCGGTTGCAACAGTCGCGACTGGTTATTGGGACCGGATACTCCCAAGGGCTGTTCTTCTAAGGTTTAGTCTTCCCAGAGGCACAAATTTTGCCTCTGAAACTTTCCTTTAGATCCAATTCCAGACTTCTACTGTGGAAGTCTTTCAGCGGATCACTGTTCAGAGTTCCGACAATGGGTTTCAATCCTATTCTATGGCTTAATGAGGTTAGCCAAGGGAGCACCTCCTAGGTTTAGGATTTATCAACTCGTATGTAATCATGGATAGGTTCAAGGTCTAGCCTAAACTAGCATCGAGGGATTTCTCCTTCGAATCCGAGTGAGACTACTCTACTCTATCATTAATGGAGAGTGGAGTATCCACAACAATGGAGGTCTAAGGCCTCCTTAATGGGTTTCATCTAATGTAAGTATGACGCAGAACTTACTAGCGGTCTGCTCGAGCAGGTTGGTGGTAATGACGACTAGTGTCGACGATTCTCCCACGTACTCTCCTCACCTAGGCTTCTCCTTCTCCTCCAACTCTAATCCTCTCTGAGAACGCGTTAGAGATTTTGGGTGAAATGAACATACTCTCTAGAGAGAGGTTTGAGGAGAGGTTGATCAATTAGAGTCTTCCTCTCAAAGTAGGACTCCTTGAGAGAGTGAAAGACTTGGGAGAGTTTGCCAAGTGGCAAAAATAGAGAATCAGGAGAGGGTTCCACTCCCTCTAGGTAGTTGGAGTGAGATGGGACCTACTGGGTCTCAATCATAGGTCTAGGGAATATTCCCTCTCAACCAAGATTTGAATTTGACAAGTGTCAATTTGGAGCAGGCTTTCTGAGCCTAACCGGTCGTAGAATTCGGTCTCAACAGGTCAAAGGTCTTCAGACCGGTGGTTGCCACCGCTAACCTGTTTGGTTACAAGTAATCACTGACACATAATGGTTTATAATGTTTAGTACCTGGTCTTAGGTTACCATAACATCGGGTCCATCAGCAATTGAAAACCCTGGCACAGGAAGAAAACCAAGTTAGACAAGGTTTTATGGGTGTGGGTTTTACAGTATCAAAATATGACCTCAAGACGAAAGAATTCTGCAGCCTAGCACGACGTAACCTTCGCCATTTCTTTGACCTCAATCCACTTGATAAAGTAATCAATGGCCACCAGTAAAAATCTATGCTGACTTTTTGCCATAAAAAAGGTCCCAGAATATCCATGCCCCATACCACAAACAGAATGGATGTTGGGATCAGTTGAAGAGGGGTCGAAGTCCGGTGCGACACATTTGCATGTTTTTGACATGATTCATAGGTTCTGGCATAATTCTCACAATCCTTAGTCATATTCTGCTAGAAATATCCACGCCTGAGGACTTTAAAGCACAAGGTTCTTCCATACTGATGACCTCTACATATCCCTTCATGGACTTCTGCCATCGCATACTCTGCTTCAGAAAGACGTAGACATCGAAGGAGGGGGAGAGTGAAGGATTCCTTATATAATATCCCTTCATAAATAATATAGGCATGTGATTTCGCCTGTATAGGCCGAGCCTCATTTCGGTAAGCAGGGAGAACGTTCTCTCTAAGGTAGGCAAACCTAGAATAGGTTATTCCCTTAAACCTAGAATAGGTTATCCCCTTAAACCTATAACAGGTTATCATAAGCCTAAAACAGGTTATCTGTACCTATTAAGCCTAGAACAGGTTATCCAGATTCTTAAACTAGTTGAACTACACAGTTATTGATTCCATAAAGATAGATGTCTCGAAGGATACGTAGTCAATTTGGAGGACTCTCTAAATTTGGATCCACAATCCCAATGGACTATCCCTTATCCATATCTACCTCCCATATCCATTATCTATATCCGCTATCCAAACCCTGACCCATAGAATTTCTTTAGCCAATCAAGCATAAGCTTCAACTTGAATAAAGAATCTAATCAAACTAAGCATAAATCACATCCATAATCTTTAATAACACCTGAACTACAGTGGTGATCTTGATTTTCAGAAGAAATCTGAAATATGTAGGTGGCAGTGTGAAAAATTCTAGATTCGGTTCAATGACATCAAACTATGTGGTTTGGTTTGGTTCAATCAATGAAGTCTAGCAAAGGAAAGGTATAAGAGACTAATCTCGATCGGACGGTTTGGATGCCTAACACCTTCCCATAATCGTAACCTGACGCTTACCCCGATCTCTGATAGACCAAAAAGCAGATCTAAGGTTCATGAGTCAATAGAAATCTTATCTTCTTATGAAACTATATTTGAGGTCTTAGACCTTAATCTAGGTGGTAACTCCCAACAAAGAATTTTCTGATGAAGATGTGATTCCCTCATTTGCCCTCACAATAGGGAATAAGAATGTTGTGTCAAGTATTCTAATTCCATATCCCGAACTCATTACACGAACTATTGCGAAGGGCCATGGTAGACGCAGTTGGCTCTCTTTAAACGGTAAGTGGGAATTGGTTTCGAAGGTAAGATGCTAATGGTTACAACCTTGCTCACCACCTGGTTACCATGTTCTTCCCCTGCCACCGATGGCATTTGATTATTAAAATACTTGGGCCATCCCAGTTGGAAAAATTATGACGAAAATTGGCTACGGCTTATAAAAAGAGTTTCCTAAGCCGAGAAAAAGATCGAAAAGACACCGAGTACATAGTTCTAGAGGACGTACTATGGGCAGGCCCTAGTGGAATTCCAGATAACAAATCTGGGTTATTGTCAGTGGAAATGAAATGAGTAGTCTAACAAGAACTGTATAAGGATGGTTTCAACGGGAACATTAAGATGAAAGAGGAAAGGGAGAAATACAATTGTATGCATGGTTGGTGACAATCTCACTACCAACTATGAAAATTGGGGAAATATGACAATTCTGAGAACTATGGACTTAAAAATGGAAATCTGCTTGTTGACTTGCACCCTTGATGATTGAGTGAATTATTGACGCAAGCATGACCTTTGAAATTCAGCCAAGTTAATTGTATTGTGATTTTCACAGATGGCATCTAGCGCTCACATAAATACACGTGATTCTGTTAACCCCGAGGCCCCTAGCATTGAGGCGACTGTGACCGATGTAAGGGGCAATGCACCATTACCCTCAGTAAGACAGGACACCATGGATATAGTGAGAGTGGTGGATGGAATTAAGAGAGCCATCTATCGTTGACATTTAGAGTTTCAGCAATGAATGTTGACCAAATTGATTGAGGCAATACGACATGATCCCACGCCGATCTCTGTCTTGGCGGGAGTATAAGAAGTTTTGGAAGAATTTATACAAGATCTTGAGAAGCAACACCGGAACATTGTCACACATACTGTGACTGCTTCGAATGTCCAACTGGCAACCATTATCCAAGGCACCATTGGGGAAGATATACCAACAGACAAGGAAAATGGCAAGCGGCCCATGCCACTCACAGAAGGGGGCAAGCCAAATAAGATCTCTAAGGTTTATTGCCCCAAGACCGAACTTTTACCATTGTGTCAACAAGTTACCATGCCAGAGGCCCTTGATTCACTTAATATGAGGCATGGTAAATGTTACCGATGCAGTAGTCCTGGGAATTCCTTGTGTGAATGTATACTACTCGATGCGTGGGAACCTTTACCACTGCCGAGACAGTATGGCACATGCTACAACTGTAACCAGCTCGGTCATATGGCTCGTGATTGCCCGCAACCTCGTAGGCACTAGACCCCAACATGATGACAAGGGGAAAACCACAATCCCATTCGGGAAACTTTTGACAGGTATTCTCTAGACCACAGGGGGTTGATTGAATTGTTCCATCTCCTTGCATGCATTTATCTACAAATGGCATGTTTGAATGAACGAGAATGTCACCGTAGACAAATGAGTAACACGAAATGTTAGTATTAAGTAAACGACCTTGGTGAGCCCTAATTTTGGGGACGAAATTCCTATAAGTTAGAGGGATTGTAAGACTTGCACCCGAAATCCCCTACCAACCCGGATCTCCTCTGTGTTGGGTCTTCCGGCACCAAAATCTGGTGTACCTGACATGAGTCTGATGGATACATCCAGGTCATAGTTAAGGTCACCAACCCGGGCTTAGATGGGTTGGTGGAACTTAGGTGGACCCCGCATACCTTCCCAATGCCTCAGGCCGAAGGACTGAGCCTGGGGCTGTCTTTAAGCCTTGTTAGCGGCACAACCAGAGGATGAGCCAACCTGCTCCTTGCCGCCAGCTTAGCTCCGTGGCTCACCTACTCTCTCTCCTCAGGTCTATAAATATAGACCCAAAAAACCTCATTTACTCCCTTGCTGAAATAGTGACAGTGTGGGTGTGAGTGCTTGGGAGTCTTGGGAAAAGCTTGGAACTCAAGGGATCATCCTCTATTCTAAGTAAGTTCCCCAATCTTCCCTCTCCTTTAAATGAGTAGTAATGGCCATCATGGATGGTGGTGCTAGGCCACCATTAATGGCCACCATTAATGGAGGCCAAGGTCAAACGCTAGAATCTAGGTTTAGTTACCCACACCTTCAACGGAGGTGATATTGACCTTAAGAACACCATATAGGGTGGGGAATATGTTTCCCCCCATTCATTGATGGTGATATTGACCTTAAAAACACCATATAGGGTGGGGAATATGTTTGCCCCCATTCATTGATGGTTGGATGGAGTTTGGGAAGCAAAACCCAAGATTCCCACTTCATCTTCCCTGCTGAGTTCGATTTCTCAGACTCAGCTGGCGAACCCCAGTTGGCGGACCCCAGCTAGCAGATGGGGCATGGCCTTACCCCCGGTTCAAGTATTTGACCCAAGATGGTCTGGGTAGCAGGTAGAGCCGGTGGGAATCTCATCCATCGCCAGATCCAATACTTAAAAATATTTATTGGCTGAGCTCAACTGGCGGACTAGCCGGTGGCACCCTCCGCTGGATAGCTTCCCCTGGCTCAGCTTTTGGGGCTACCTTGCATCAAGGGGCCGACTTAGGCCATTTGGTGCAGAGCTAGTGGCACCCCAGAGCCGATGGACTGATCCACCGACTTGGTCTACCGGCTCACTCACAGAGAGTTTCAAGGCCTAGCCGGTGGATGAAACTGGTTGCACCTACCGCTGGTACCTCATCCACCGCCTTGGTTGTTGAGAGCCTTTTTGCCTAATTTAATCCTTTGGTGACCAACCATTGGGTTCCCGACTTGCCTTGGGACCCACATTGAAACATTTAGAACATGTCCATCCTAGTTTAAAAGTTATCTAACACACATAATAAAACTTATGCACATGAATAGGTAAGTAGTGACGAAGCCTACTGCCAGCTTCTAGGTTCTGCAACACTAGTGGTGCCTGCAGGTGAGGGGTTGGGTCCGTAGTACTAGGACATTTTTGTATGTCTATGAATCTTATAACTGATAACATGATATCCTTTGTATATTTATATAAGCATGCATTTGCATAATAACAACTATGTATGTTGGCTATAGTAGATGAATACGTTTATGTCTATGTGACATGTGGGCACTAAAGGGATCGCTGACACATGGTCACACAGACCCTGCTTATGTTGCTAGTATCTTAGCTGAGACACATTGGCCCAAAGGGACTGGGGACCAGGGATCTCTACTGGGATGTGGCCCTCTTTATGTTCATGATATGCATATGCTAGACATTAGGTAGTTGCATCACCCACGGTTCTAAACCCTTGCCAATAGAGGATTACGTGTTGGCAGTAAACGTAGTCAATTTTGGGAGGTGGTGAACCTTGGACTATGGGTCTTAGGGGGGTTCACTTGTAGAAGCAACTTGGCAAAAAAGACTTAGGCATCCTGCTTCTACCCTGGCCTAATACATGAGAGTTAAAAGCCGTTGATATGTAGGTGGGGCTGAAAGCTGTGGTGGAATTCTCAATATGGTACCTTATAGAACCAATAACAATGACTTAACATTAGATTGCATCATCCTTCATTTGTGCATGGCATGTGATACTTGATTTTCTTACTGAACTGGGATGGGAGCTTACCTATCGTATCGATACATCTTTTCAGATTCTGATGTAGGGGATTCCTCTCTTGCTAACTTTATGGAGTCCCCTCTTGTGGGTGATGCCTCAACGGATGAGGACTATTCCGGTGACCACTTTGAGGGCTGCATTTGTAGTGACTGCGTCTACACCTGATGCAGCTCTCCCTCTCTCTCCTGGATTATATTTCGTAGATAGATGTGGGTAGTCTATCTATGTAGGGTTTTGGAACATTGATTTACTCACTCTTTTGTTTATACATGTATATTGGATACAGTACAGTATTTTGAGAACAATGGATGTAATTGACATAACAATTCCTTTACATATGTTATTATAACAGTAAAATGGCATAGTTTAATTATGATATTGCTTCCGCTATTGCTTACTCTAATTTATTTATTGATTATGGTGGATATTTTATATATAGACTGTATGTTAGTTTGGTGAATCATAGCAGTTTAGTGGATTCGGGTCTCCTTATGGGGCGACCGGGTATCACACCTATGTCCGAAAATGGGTTGTGGCACTAGTTTTATTGGGCATCGTGCTTCTACTAGAGTGCTAGCTATGCAAAGCTGGGTTCATATGACCCATGCGTCACCGGTCCTTCAGTACACGCACACTACACAGACTAACACACAACAATTATCATAAATCATGTTATTCTAATGCAATATGTGCACAAAGATATACAGTTAATCATGACATGTTATTCATCAATCACATACAATCATACAATCCATGCGTCACTAGTCCTTTAGTACATGCACACTACACAGACTAACACACAACAATTATCATAAATCATGTTATTGTAATGCAATATGTGCATAAAGAAATACAGTTAATCATGACATATTAACTATCAGTCACATACAATCATACAATTATGCTCCTATTAAGTCTACAGAACCAACCCCTTACTTGATGGTGAGAACAGCAGCAAATTTAAAGTTGGTAGAAGACTTCGTCCGAAGTATCTCATATAGGTTTCCCTAAACATTTGCATAAGTTTTATGATTAGGTCAGAAGTTTATTTCCTAAAGTGGTCTAACCCACAAGTCCGTTGTGTGGGTCCCAAGACAAGCTAGGAACCCTTCGGTCAAATCCCAAAGAGATCAAATAACCCAATGGGCTATCTGCAAGCCAATAGGCAAAAGTGAGCCTGGTGGAAATATCCACAGACACGTATCTGCCGATTGGCTCACAATTAACCCGGTGGAAATTCCATGCCTAGCCAGGAGAAGGGAGTTCGACAGATTGTTCTGCCAGCACGTATCTACCCGTTGAGCCCCAATCCTTAAGGGCCTACAAGAAGTGAATCGGTCGATCTCACGCAGTAGATAACCGTGGCTTCCAACAAACCCAAAGGAAAGCCAGTGGATAGTAGCCCGGCTGATTGTTCCATCGGCTCGTATCCGCTGACTTAGCTTAGATCTTAAAAATATATGTGTGGGTGTCAGCGGTAGATAGTAGCCTAGCGGAATGTTCCGCCTGCTACATTTGCCGACTTGAGCCCCTGTGCAACCAAGTCAGAGTTGGATGCAAGGGCTTGGCCTACTGCTGGCTCATATTTGCTGGTGAGTTCAAGAACCAGGCTCAACCGAGCTCAGCTATACAAGAGGTGGGGGGAAAATCATTCCCCACCCCACCATGGTTCATTTCAATGGTAAGGGAGCATTCCCCTATCCTTTAGATGGCCAAATAAACCTACAGAGACCCCATAGGTTGCATTAATGGTGGCAACCACCACCATTAATGGGGATTGATGAGTATTCAATGAAGAGGGGATGAAGGGACGCTTAGATGAATGGAGGGGAATACTATGTTGGAGCTCTCCTCCAAAAATCCTCTAAGGGGCTGCAACACTCTCCTTCACCATAATCCCAAATGTTAGGATTTTGGTCTTATTTATAGGAGAGAGGAGAGGGTCTTGTGTCAGATACGCGGCTAAGCCGGAGGCACTCAACCGGTTGATGTTGCCTCTGGCTCCTATCAACCGGTTGGGCAAAAAAGGCAGCACCGGGTACTGCCTTCAGCACCCAACCTGGTGCTATGTCCCTTGGGCACACTTGAGGCCTCATATACCCTCCACATGTCTAGATATAAATCCTTACCTAGGATTCGGGTGCACTAATCCGATCCGCATCAGGTCCACCTGCTGATAGCGTGGGAAGTCCTAGCATAGGAAAATCCCAGTTAGTAGGGGATTTTGGGTGCGAGCTTATTGTTAGGCACCTAAACCACCCAATCCAAAATCGGTCTCCCATACAATTCCTTTCTTAACTATATATGTGACAGCTTATGGTCAACGACTGACTAAGGTTTTTGGGGATTCTATGCCAAGTTGCTAAATTTTTTAAACCAGTATTTTGCCAATCATGTTTTGAAATAAAGAGAGCAAATAAAATTTGTGCGGGGATTCTTGCTGCTCATCACATCAGACCGCGAACTAATTTCTGGAGTTGCACTTATTACCACCAATCGAATAAAGCAAACCAAAACTGATTTTCCGGGCTTTACCTCTCCTCCCACTTCTGCCATTTCAAATCTATCATTCTCTCCGTTTTTTTTTCTCTTTGTGGTAGGAGAAGACCAGACCCTTTTTACCATGAAGCCCCCACCTTAAATGTATGAGCCCCTTTTTATATACCGATTAAGAAAACCCCCTAATTACCCTTTCATGCAACAAATATCTCTCTTCTTTATTTTGATTTTAAAATAAACCAATCCCCTCCCCTCCCTTTTTTTTTTCTGATCTTTCTGCCTTTTCTATCTCAAACTCCTTCACTTAAAAACCATTTTTTCAAAAAAATTCCACTTGGAAAACCACTTTTTTTATTAAAAAAAAAAACCACTTTGAAACCTAACTAAAAACCTACTTTTAAACCACTGATAGACCCACTTTAAAAACACATTTGTTTTAAGTGCAGTCATTTCCTATTTTAAAAGCACAAATTTCTTTCTCTTTTAAATATTTTCCTTTCTTTTTTTTTTCTTTTTCTTATTATTATTTTTCTTTCACGTAACAATTACACTTCCCCCAAAGGGCCGGATTACCGCAAGTGTAGAACTTCGTTGAACAATTGATAGTAAAAATGCCATGCTTTCACAACCATTGAAGAAAGAAGTCAACCCTCTTAAACAAGTAAATGTCTTTATTTATGATTGTTTTCTTCCATTAAATAACCGAAAAACACTTTTTAAAAAAAAAAATCAACTTTGAAACTTAATTAAAAACCCACTTTTAAACCACTGATAGACCGATTTTAAGAACACATTTGTTTTAAGTGCAACCATTTCCTATTTTAAACACACAAAATTTCTTTCTCTCTTTCAAATATTTTCCTTTCTATTTTTTTCTTATTATTATTTTTCTTTCACGTACCTCTCTAGTGATTGAAGGTAAATTTATACGTATTTGACCAAAGTGGTGGGACTAAAACATGCACAATAAAAAATGTTAGAACTTCGTTGAACAATTGCCAACAAAAATGCCATGCTTTCACAACCATTAAAGAAGGATGTCAACCCCCTTAAACAAGTAAGTGTCTTTATTTATGATTGTCTTCTTCCATTAAATACCCAACAACCATGGAAACCCTATCATTCATGTGTGGAATGCACTCTAAGTGACAATGAAGCCATGAATGGGGTTGGGGGAGCTCACTCCCACCTCTTGAGAGTGCTCCCTCAAAATGGGACCAATTAATGGAAGCAACGGTTGTGCAACTATGGAAACCAAACTAGGGTTCCATGATTTGCTTCCATTTAGGTTGGGAAATCCTCCCAATTTAATCCCTAAGGTCATAGAATGGCAAAAAAATCCTCTCCCGCCCACCTGCCGCCTGCCAAGGGCGGGATTTCAGCCGGCCCACCTCCCATGTATTGGTAGGTGGGCCGACTGATCCCCAGCCCTTGGATCAGCGGCAGGAACCTCCTGCCGCGGGAGAGGATTTCTTTCTCATAGAATGACCCTAGGTGGTGTCCCCAATAAAGAGGAGCTTGACATTGACCTTGGGCCAGAAAACCCTAATTTGGGATCCATTGAAACACCTTCAAGTTCGCACTAGAGTTGAACCGGTGGGTTGTGCCACCGGTTGAATATATACCTGTTCGGTAGGATGTCCCGGTTGCACTAGTCCATGCGGTGGCTTGTTAGATTGAGCAGTGGGTGTGAATCGCTGACACCTCCTACCGGATCATCCCACTAGTTTATACTTGTGAATTTTAACAACCTTCTATGATTTAGCGGTGAGTGTGAATCGGCAGCATCTCCCACCGGTTATCATTTGAGACTTTTTCTTATCAAGTGGTGGGACTGACCAGTGGATCAATCCCCCGATAAGTTCCCACCAGTTAAAACCAATAGTCTACCTTGTGAAACTACCTGAATGGTGGATGTTATCGGTGCCACATCCCACCGGGGTCTTATCCATTGGTTGGGGTCCAAAATATCAGACTGAATATGAAATGTGTTATGGACCTAAACCATTGAGTTCTTAGTCTGCATTGGGACCCGTGTAGGGATCTTTCAGACCAAAATTATAATCAATGGTATATAAACGAATCAAAACCTAACTCAATTGTAACCACTTAGTAAATTCAATGTGGGACTCTAGGGAAGGTCTTCAACAACCTTTGCATCTTTTAGTAGGATTATTGACAGGTGAAGGGATCGGGGCCCTGACTTTATTTTCTGTGTTTATGCATTTACATGTGTCTATGATGCATTAATATTGTTGTTGTGCATATCACATGTCATCTAATATATTGTAATTGCTTAAGTGTGCATATTTTCATAATTAATTATATATGAATGTTGTCGTATGATGTGAATGTGGATGTGGCTTGAGTGGAGCACAGTAATTGACGGATTGGCGTCGTGGCTGCTACTCGGGCTATTGTGACTGTCACCCGAGTTAAGGTATGATGCCCGACGGACTGGGATCGGGAGTCTTAGCTGGGGTGTGGTTCAGATATTATCCTAGTGAAGGTACAATGCTCGACGGATTGGGATTGAGAGTCTTAGTTGGGACACAGTGCAGAAATTTGATGACATGTAGGTTACCATGGATAATTGAACATATAGACCCAAAATGACTGCAACCCTTGTCAGTAGGAGTTCATGTACTCGCATAGACTCATTCCGTGGTGCTAATGTCTAGGGGGGATACATATCAGGCCAAGGCAGTAGGTCCGGGAACCCAGCCATCAGGAGAGAGCCTATGTAATTGGGGTGTGTGCACACTTGGTGATGTGAATGTCTAGGTGTGTGTCACTTTAGGGTATGGGTTCCTGTAGTTCCCAGACTGCGGGGAAGTCTTGTACTTAATCTGTGGATAAGGGTAAGACGCCTGTTGGAGCAGGTGAGTCCCAATATGGCATATTAGCATATCATGAACCAAACCTAATTAAATTTACTTACATTCATTGTGTGGCTGTATGCTTGATTCTCTCACTAAGCTGTGGTTTGTTTAGCCCCAAGTCGACTGTTTATTTTAGATGTGCCTGCTGGTGAAGTGAACACTCTCTGACTTTTTGGATGCTCCTACTGCTATTGTGGTGAGCATTGGCAATGATGAGGTACCCTTGGAGAAGTACCATGGTGAGGCCTGCTAGTGCCCAACGTGTGCATATGGTGGATATGTGTGGTGAATTGGTGACAATTGTGCCGAGCTGTCCTAATCTCCTTTTTGTTTCATGATCATTAGTCAGCGTAAAGAAAGGATTTATGCCTTGAGTACAATG
Source organism: Protea cynaroides (assembly GCA_028583415.1). NCBI lineage: Eukaryota > Viridiplantae > Streptophyta > Magnoliopsida > Proteales > Proteaceae > Protea > Protea cynaroides. The sequence continues at coordinate 72,103,058 of CM053274.1, forward strand.
TGTAAAGCACAACAAATGTTATAGAACTTAAATTATCAATAGATTTCATCGTACTTTATGATCCTATTTATAAAATTCTTCCACTGTATATCTTCTTTCTTACTCTGAATATGGTGGTGTTTATATGTATGGTTGGTGATGGTGGTTTTGGTATTTTCATTGCTTATTTGCGTGATATTGGGTGAGATGGGATCGCTGCTGGGCGATTCCCTTCACACGTCTGGTTGAACCGGAATGGGGTGTGACACCATTGATCCCTCTCCCTTTGCTTCTAGTGGTGAAGTGGTTTATTTTGTCCCTGGTGCCACTCTAATTGCTACGATCCCTTCCCTTCCCTCTTGTGGTGATGTAGCTGGAAATCTTGTTCGTTTTACTGATCAAGGGATTGTCCACCCTTCGGATAAATGGGACCACCATGCAAGATGACTTATCGATGAGTCCTCTGATAATGATTCCTTTGACAGCGAAGGCTTAATCTTGGCCCCTAATGATGAGCTCTCGTGTTGGGAGGTAATAGTGGTAATTTCTCACATCATTCAACGAGTGATGGAGATACTGTGAGACTTCTTAGTTCTACTTCTCCGGTTTTCGTGAGAAGGAATACCCGCATTCGTACTCCTAAAAGTAGTCTCTGAGACGTTAGTGTTGTGTAGTGGTTGTTTTCTTCTATTTGTTAAGCCTTAGTTATGTCGTAAAATAGTTCCAATTGTTGTTGTTGTTGTTGTTTTGTTGTGTTGGCTTGTTGTAATGTCTGGATCTCTCGCAAAGGTCTAGTTTTTTTTGTTCTCCCTCTTTCGATCAATAAAATATCTACCTATAAAAAAAATCAAGTAGTTGCACCTATTGTTTAAAAAAAAAATGTAGTTGGACCTACTTAAGAAAAAAAAAAAAAAAAAAAAAACCTGCACATTATTATCTGTTACATAATTTACATCATTTAAATTTATTGCAATGCATTATGGTGGGGTGCTAAAAAAAATAAAAAATAAAAAAATCCAAAACCTGCACATTATTATCTGTTACAGAATTTACATCATTTAAATTTATTGCATTGCATTGAGGTGGGGTGCTATACATACACCAATAACTGTTATCAGTTGTGCTTGTCTTTCTTATTCTCCTTAACAAATAAGGAGAAAAACACCATTTTACTGGAACTAAGATAGGATCTATTTTAATATCCCATTTATATAAGGTGTGAAACTTTTTAGAATGTCCCACCTTGATAAGCTTATCAAAGCGGTCCACATATCTGTCACATGGCAGATAAGATGGAACCCAAATTTTGTGGAAAGGCCGATACCAAGATCCCCGCTCACATGTCAAGTTTGCCAATTAGTGGCATAATAAAGTTTGAAAATTCAGGACTAGGATAGAGTGCACAATAGTGGTTATAATACCATTGATTTGCATCCCCAAACACCGAAAGGAATTCGATTGGATTAGGCTCTGAAATGTGGCACTGGACTAATCCTGACCATGTACTATCTATCCAATTGCCAGAATCGCCCCATCATCATTCCACATGGCAGAAAGGAGATGGTCTCCTTGGTATACTGATCAAGGAAAGCCACTTAAATGATATTTTCCCTTAGATAATAGATATTACCTAAATAGAAAAGAAAAAAGGGAAAGCAATAAATATTTCATAAACAACAGTTTAGGTTTAGGTTCGGCAATAGGGTCTCATATACCAAGTGGAAGCCAAAATCTCTTATACCAAGTGGAAGCTAAAGTGGCAGATCCAAACCACACGAACTCATGCTGTATAGCATTTCTCTACAAAAGAGTTGCAGAACATTCTTCATCATTCCTTGTGCCACATGTCTAAAGGGCTACAACTTGTCATGAATAAAGTGGATGACCTAGGCGGCACATGAACACATTTGGGAATGCTAACTGAACTACTTGATTAGAACATCAATTTGTGAGAATAACAAGTCTTTCCTTCAAACACTAAATAAATAGAAGACATCACTAGGAGTTACAGAGAGCCAATGCTACCTCAAATTACTTGTTTTGAACATCAATTTGTGAGAATAACAAGTCTTTCCTTCAAACACTAAATAAATACAAGACACCACTAGGAGGTACAGAGAGCCAATGCTAACTCAACTACTTGTTTTGAACATCAATTTGTGAGAGTAACAAATCTTTCCTTCAAACACTACATAAATACAAGACACCACTAGGTTACAGAGAGCCAATGCATTAGTTAAAGGTGAAGCTTGGCCTTGATACTTTTGGAAGCATCCCCACAATAAGCACTTCAACATGTTTTATGTGGGTATTGTATCACGTTAATATCAATACCCTCAAAGCATGTTGAGGTATTCAGATATCATGGCCAGGAAATATCTAATTTGTCAGTTTTTGTCTATATAAATCTAAATCTTTCTGTAAAGTTTTCATCCCAAAAGTTCTAACTTGTAAGTGGAGGGACTCCCAGGTGTATTGGGGGGAGGGGAAGGCTGAAGACTATTTTGTAGCAGGTGTGGGACTAAACTCCCAACCCTCCCACGCCTGTGTTGCAGTATGTACTGTGGACACGTGGAGACTGAAGACAATAAAAACCTGCTCTGATATCATGTGAAGTTTTCATCCCACAAATTATAAATTATAGGTAGAGGGACTTCCCAATGTATAAGGGTGGCTGAAGACTATTTGGTAGTTTGTGTGTGACTAAACTCCCAACACTTTTAGTTCTGCTTTTGGTTTAAATTCAGTAAGTTAGAAGAGTTGACATAGAGTTTCTCTGTTTGTGTGTGCCTTTTTACTTCCTGTTTTGATAGATAAAAATAGGTAACAATTGCTCTCAGCACAAAGCAAAAGAAAAGCAATATACTAATATAAATATTTCGTGCAAATTGTTTTCACTTGCCCATGGGAGACATTCAAAAGAATATTTTTTTAGCCCACCAGATGGCTTCTGATTTTACACGGACTCAGATTATTCAAAAGAATATCATTTTGAAAGAATAAATTATAAATGGGATTTAGAGCCATGTGCTGAAGACAGATTCTAGCAAGACAAATAATCCGATGAATGTATCTGCTCACTCAGTCAAGAGCTGCAATGATGGAATCAACAACCTCTTGAGTTGTGCAATTTCCTCCAAGATCCTTTGTACGGCCCTTTCCCTCTGAGATTACATGCTTCACTGCTTTCTCCAATCGGTCTGCAAATTCCGGAAACCGGAGATGCCTAAGCATCATGGCGGATGAGAGAAGCAGTGCAACTGGGTTTGCCTTTTTCTCCTCCAATAATTTCTGGCTTCCTACATTGCCAGCTGAAGCACCTTGCTCAAAGATGGCATGATCAGGACCCACATTTCCTGGGAAGATAAATAAGATGGATTTATCATTTCTAATGTTGTTGGTGCTTAAAGGTGAAAACTCAAACTAGCCTATCTCAATTGCTGTGTAGCTACATGAATCCAGTTTCACCGTTTCTCTGTATAGCTCAAAGGCAAGGTGACACGAGAAGGTTCAACTTCAATTATAAAGTGGATAAATTCATACGAGACAAGCTCATCAATTAGAAAATTTATTGGATTATCCCTGTTTCTTAAAAAGATCTATTGAACTTATGAAGAAAAACATTTCCAAAAAACTAATTCCATTTTCTACCAGTTTTTCTCTACATGCATGTAAGATGAGCAAAGACGCTAACAATACATGAATTAATCATTAGATCCTGGAAGTACTTGGAAAAACTGGCCACGTGAAGTACTTAAAAATCATGGCAAACTATTAGAACAACTACATTGAGTTGACTTGGATAATTGAGACTGGAGTCAACTTCTCAAAACTAAAGCTACAATTTGATTAACCATGTGCATGCAACCATTAGTGATGTTATTCGACATTTACAAAGAACAGAAGACAATGAATTTGAAAGGTGAATTTTTTGTGGATGTACCTCCTGGCATAACACCAGTGCCCCCAGCAATACCTGCTGCTGTATTGGCCACTAGGGTGCCATAAAGATTTGGTGTCACCTGCAAAATTTAAATGAAGATGTAATGAAAAAGGTTCAAAAGTTCACCCATCACATAAGTTATACACAATCACCAGTAAGATAATGAGATTTATTGTATATGCCTTTGTTTCCGAACCTATCATTGCATATACTTAAAGCTGAGCAGGCCTACAAATTATCCATACCATCTCTGTGCACAATCAGAATTTTCTCCCTCTCACAGATCCGCTATATCGTCGATCATGTACTTGAGTATCCGTGGGCCATGCAAACTACTAGGACCCATGTAACAACACAAAAATTCCTTTCACAATAGAGAACTTGTAAAGTACAAAAAAAACTTCAGCCCTTCCATGAAAGTCGATCTTTATGCTTCTCAACTAACAGTTAAATAAGCCTTTTTTATATGAATCCTGTTTCTCCCTTCAACTCTATTTAAAATCATATTTGTTGATAAATGAAAGTCATCCATGTCTTTTCTTACCACTTCTCCCCAGGTCATTTTCAGCCTACCCTCATTCTTACTTCTTTTAGCTCGTCTAACCATTGCCTTATCACTTGTCAATTCTTGTAGTTCTGTCAATTTGTCATTCCTTTTCTACTATGTTCATTTTTTTTTGTACGTAAATAATTTTAATTAAAAGAACTGTTAAGATTACAATCTTTAATCTTTCCTTTCTTTGTCTTATGATGACTAGGTCTTAAGTGTGTCTTAGTGGTGCTTTGGTTTTATATGGACAGCTGTATATGGATAGCAGTACATTGGCTGTATATGGACAGCTGTATATGGACTGTACATGGACAGCAGTATATTGACTGTATATACAGCTGTATATGGACTGTCGATAGTTGTACATGGGCTGCTTAATTGATTATAAATAGTAGAGGGATAGGGGGAGATAAACACAATCAATGTCTCCCCCTCTCCACCATTTCTCTCCTTTCTATTGGTCTCTTTCTTTGGTTTTTTTTTCTTTTACATGGTATCAGAGCGAGGTTAATAAACTTCTGCTGCAAGTTTTTGGTTGCTGGTTTGAGAGCCTATTTCGGTTCTCTCTCTTCTCTTCTCTTTCCCTAATTTTGTCCCATGAATTCTAGACTCAAACCTCGATAAGATGGAGTCGATTAACATGGGATCTCAACACGGAATTTGTTTGGAATCTGTTCTTCATCAGTTCTGCTAATGATGCACAATTCCTGAATTTTTTTTTGTGATTCTATTACATTGCTTCTGTTCAAGAGCTATTCTTTCTTCAGCCCGATATTTTTTTTTGATATCAATGTGTTCAGCCACCAGCGCTACCTAGTATTTTTAACTCATCTTATTCAGCAGTTTTTTGTTGGTATTCATTCCTGTACTACAGGTTGTTCCTCTGTAGCAGTGAAAGATAAGAAACAATTTTTTTTTTTGGAAGGATATCCCATTGCTACAGTAGTAAGATTCTGGCCAAATATATCTCTTTCTTGTTTTGGTTATTTTCCAAACATGACTGAATCTAAGAATCATGTGGATGGTGTTCATGTCCAAATTACTTCAATCAAATTGGTTGGCTCATCTAATTTTCTGCTGTGGAAGCAAACTGTGACCATCTATCTCACTGCTAGAGATTAGTTAGCTTATATATATGATCCCCCGGATTCCAAGGATTCGACACATGGCACTTGGACCCGCGAGAATGCTACTGTCATGGTTTGGTTGTTTAATAGTATGGAATCTTCTGTGGCTACCAATGTCATGTTTTACACAATAGCCAAGGGCGTTTGGAATGACTTACAGGAGAGCTTCTCTCAAGATACAAACTTATCTCGGGTTTATGACTTATATGAACGTCTATTCAATTGTAAACAGGGAGACAGGTCTATTGCGGAATTTTATAGCTCTCTCAAAGGAATCTGGGAAGAACTGAATGTCCATCAGCCCCTTACTATTGACCTCAGTCTTTGAAGGCTCAGCGTGCAGAATTTCAAGAGGCAACATTTCTGTCTGGTCTCAGTTTTGAGTTGCAGCCTCTCTTAAAAGCCAATTGTTTGCTGGAGATAAAGTTTCGACCTTGAATGAGGCCTTCTGCCGTGTTCAACGTATTGTCAACCCTAATTTCTCAAAGTCCAACAACATTACTACCAGTGACAACTCTGCCTTGTTCACTTCTAATAGCAACCAAGGTCGTGGTAGCTCTAGCAGAGGTCGTGGTAGCTTTGGCAAAGGTCGTGGTGGTCAAGGTGATGCTTCAATGCGTATCTGTTCTTATTGTGGTAAACAGAACCACACTGTTGATCACTATTGGGTGAAAAATGGTAAGCCTCCTCAATGGAATTCAAGGTCTCCTTCTCAGGTAGCCAGTGTTGTTACATCCCAGAGTGATAACCCCGCACCTGACCCTTTTGTTGATGAAGGTTCCTCTTCCATTGTTACATTATCCAAGGATGATTTCATAATCTGTTGGCTCGCCTCAATCAGTTGGATACTCACGGCAATGCTCCACCCACTGCTACTTTGGCGCATACAGGTAATGCTACCTTCTTTGCATCTATGGCCTCTACTCCTTGGGTTATTGACTCGGGAGCCTCGTCTCATATGACTGGTAAGTCATCTGTATTTTTTTCTTTTACCCATTCTGTGCAACAGTCCAATGTTTACCTTGCTGATGGCTCCGCTACCAATGTTTTTGGTAAGGGAACTGTTTCTCTATTCCCTAGTTTATCTCTTTCATCTGTGCTTCATGTCCCTCGTCTACCCATGAATTTACTATCCGTTAGCTCTTTGGATAAAACCTTAAACTGTTCCGTCACCTTTTTCCCTACCTATTTTGTATTTCAGGATCTTCAGACGAAGACGACGCTTGGTAGGGGGCATGAGAAGGACGGACTGTATTACTTAGACACCATCCCATCCTCTACCGCTGCACTTACTACCACTAAGGTTTCACCAATGCTTTGGCATGTTCGGTTGGGTCATGTTTCTCTCTCTCACCTTCAACTCATGGTTCCTGGTTGCAAAAATGTCAATACACTTGAGTGCGAGGCATGTCAATTAGGAAAACACCACCGTTCCTCTTTCCCGTCACGTAATATACCTAGAAGTACAACTCCTTTTTCCTTAGTCCATTATAATATTTAGGTCCCATCAAGGTCAAAGTCATTCTGGTTTTAGCTATTTTGTCACATTTGTGGATGATTACTCTAGAACTACTTTGTTATATTTGCTAAAGGATCGCTCTTAGTTCCTTTCTGTATTCAAACAATTTTCGAAATAAAGAATCAATTTGATATTGGCATTAAAATTTTTTGATCTGACAATGCTCTTGAATACACTCAGACTGCTATCTCCTTATTTTGTGCATCCAAAGGTGTCATTCATCAGACTAGTTGTTCTTACACTCCTCAACAGAATGGAGTTGTAGAACGTAAAAACCGTCACTTATTAGAGGTTGCTCGTTCTCTTCTCCTTCATATGCATTTGCCTCGATATTTTTGGGGTGATGCTGTGTTGACTGCTTGCTACTTGATCAATCGCATGCCATCTTCAGTTCTTCAGAATCAAACTCCCATATATTTGCTTTATCCATCATCTCCTCTGTTTGTCATCCCTCCTCGTACTTTTGGATGCACCTGCTATATACACGACCTTCGTCCTGGACTTGATAAATTATCGCCTCGTGCTATCAAGTGTGTGTTTATAGGTTACTCTCACACTCAAAAGGGGTATCGTTGTTATGACCCTCAGACGAGGCGCCAAGTGGTAAGTGTTGATGTCACCTTTTTCGAACATACACCCTATTACCCTATTCCATACCCCGATCCACCGGTTCCGGTCTTAATCCAGGATCCTGGTTTGCCTTCCTCTCTCGCCCCTGAGTCGACTACTGTTAAGGCCCCACTACAGGTATGAATGCAGTTGCTGTCCCTGACCAGGTGCCAGTCGTCACTCCAGTCTCAGCCCCATCCTCCTCGCAGCCTTCGTCAGATGATCTTCCTATTGCATTACAGAAAGGTACACGCTCTTGCACTCAGTTCCCATTATATCCTATGGCTCATTATGTCTCTACTTCTCACCTTCCTGTGTTGGACCAAAACTTTGCCTATGCCTTAGCTCATACAGATGTTCCAACCTCTTATACTGAGGCATTATCCCGACCTGAGTGGAAACGGGCTATGGATGCCGAGATGGATGCTCTTCTTTCATGGGATACCTGGTCCGTTACGGAATTGCCCCTGGGGAAGGATGTGGTTCGCTGTAGGTGGATTTTTACTGTGAAATATAATCCTAATGGATCAGTGGAGCGTCTCAAAGCTCGCTTGGTTGCAAAAGGGTTTACTCAAACATATGGAGTGGATTATTTTGAAACTTTTTCACCTGTTGCTTGGCTTAATTCTGTTCGGATTCTTATCTCACTTGCCTTCAATTTGGATTGGCCTCTTTTTCAGTTGGATGTCAAAAACGCCTTTTTATATGGAGACTTACAGGAGGAGGTCTATATGGAGCAACCTCCGGGGTATGTTGCTCAGGGGAACACTCGAGTGTGTAAGCTCCATAAGGCTATTTATGGATTAAAACAGTTGCCTCGGGCATGGTTTGAGTAGTTTACTAAGGTTGTGGTTGATTATGGATTCACACCTTGTTATACTGATCACTCTGTTTTTGTTCGTCGTCGCAATTCCAAGGTAGTTATCCTTGTGGTCTATGTTGATGACATCATTGTTTCTGGAGATGACTTACAGGGTATTGATGAAATGAAAGCCTATCTCCATCAACATTTTTAGATGAAGGATTTGGGTGTGCTTCGTTACTTCCTTGGCATTGAAGTAGTTCGAAGCCCCAAAGGTGTTAGTCTCTCCCAAAGAAAGTATATTATTGATCTCCTCACTGACACCAGTATACTTGAGTGTAAACCAATTGACACTCCTATGGATCCTCATCTCAAACTTGCTACCTGTGATGGGGAGGATTATGCAGATGTCCATTAATATCGTCGTCTTATTGACAAGCTACTTTATATTACTATCACCATGCCTGACATATCCTATGCTGTGGGAGTCGTTAGTCAATTTATGCAGGTTCCAAAACAAGTTCATTGGGAAGGTGCATGTCGCATATTACGATATCTCAAGGGTGCTCCCGGTAAAGGGTTACTTTATCGGTCTCATAGTAACATTGAACTCTGTGGTTATTCTGACGCTGATTGGGCTGGGGCTGATAATGATTAACGTTTAACTACTGGTTACTGTACATTCCTTGGAGGGAACCTCATCACATGGCGCAGCAAAAAACAAATTACTATTGCTCGATCCAGTGCTGAGGCTGAGTATCGGGCTATGGCTCAAACTACTGCAGAACTTATGTGGGTAAAGAATATTTTAGGTGAACTGGGGTTTCCAATCACTCAACCTATTCCTATGTATTGTGATAATCAAGTAGCTATTCACATTGCCAGTAATCCAGTGTTCAAGGAAAGGACCAAGCATATAGAAGTTGACTGCCACTTTGTTCGAGATGCTGTAATGCGTAAAGTGGTCTCTAGCCCATTTACTCGCTCCAGTTCACAACTCGGTAACATGTTTACAAAAGCTCTGTTCAAGGAAACTTTTCTTCTCCAGTGTTCCAAGCTGGGTTTCGATGACATTTATGCCCCAGCTTGAGGGGGAGTGTTAAGATTACAATCTTTAATCTTTCCTTTCTTTGTCTTATGATGACTAGGTCTTAGGTGTGTCTTAGTGGTGCATTGGTTGTATATGGACAGCTGTATATGGACTGTACATGGATAGCAGTACATTGGCTGTATATGGACAGCTGTATATGGACTGTACATGGACAGCTGTATATGGACTGTACATGGACAGCTGTATATGGACTGTCGATAGTTGTACATGGGCTGCTTAATTGATTATAAATAGTAGAGGGATAGGGGGAGATAAACACAATCAATCTCTCCCCCTCTCCACCATTTCTCTCCTTTCTATTGGTCTCTTTCTTTGGTTTTTTTTTTCTTTTACAGTATTACACAAAATGATACTAGCCTAAAGGTGATCATAAGATAAGAGGGAGGAATCTAACCATGAAAATGGGGAAGAAGCTCCCTAAAGCAAGCTAGTTAAGCAGCATAAGAAACAAACGAAGTCAATGAGGAAGCTAAACTTGTCAAAAGAAGCAAACAAAGCTAAAGTAATGCTTCAGGCTACCTGCATAGAGGCGGGGCCTAGGACCCATCTGAGAGATTGTAATGAGTCTACTGACATATACTAAACTATGTTCATTTTCTAAAATAATTGTTTATAACTTTTGTTCATTTGTACTGAAACATGCTGGAAAAAGAGAATTGAACCCATGTTTTATTGTCTCAAATAGCCCCCAAAATAATCTATTTGAAGGATTTGTACACAATTTACATAACAATATTTTTACCATAAGACAAGCTAGTGCCTGAATGTCCTAAAAGAGGTGAAGCAACAAATCAAGATCATTATTGTTGAAGAGAGGCATATTTAAGTTATCATTCCATATCAGCTATTCTCCAAGGTGCAAGGTTGCTTCAAATTGAAAATTTGTGGAATTGATTATGTGGTGCTGCCTTATGTTGAAAATCAAGGGCGAGTCTTTCTTAACCAAGGTGATTTGATGAATGAGCGTCCGTTTGTATTGAAATATAGAATAGTCCAGGTTCGATGTAACCTACTATTGTCTAGGTTCGATGTAACCTACTTTTATCCAGGTTCGATGTAACCTACTCTCTTCACCCACTCTCTTTCTATTCTTGTAAATCTTTCACTCTATAAATTCAATATGACCTCTGTCTTCTGTCTTTCAAGACAACTCAAGCCACATTTACAACATGATATCAGAGCCGACCACCTCTCCCTAATTGGTTGACTTTTAACCCCACTGCCGCCACTACAGCCGCCGGCGACCTAGAGCCACTACCGCTTCCATCTCCCTCACTTCCACCTCTCTCTCCTCCGTAGTGGCCCTCTAGCAGCCCCTCGGTGGCTATGATCTCCTCCGAGGGTTATTAAAGTTTGTTACATTTTTTTTATTGTCGATCTATTTCTGTCGAAATCATGTATACCATGTAACTTTTGGTCCTCCCAAGTATAGTTATGATCTGTTTTGATTAATTTGTTTGGTCTCTCTAAGCATTAACCATGTCAGACATGACGACTACATCTACTGTTCTCGAGGGCTCTTGTGATCGGAGCATTTCTGGCCTTCCTACATTCCCTGGTTGTTCCATTAAATTGGATGAGAATAATTATTTGATGTGGTCTCGTTCCTATTTTCTTTCTATCTCATCCCATGGTTTTTCAGGATACCTGACTAGTGACACTAAGAAACCTAGCACTGATGGCACTGCTCAAAGCAAATGGAGCTCTGACAACTACTTGGTAATGTCTTATCTTATTAGTTCTATGGATCATAACATTGCTCGCGGTCATTTATTACTAGATTCAGTTGCAAGTATATGGAAGGCTGCAAAAGATACGTACTCACAAGTAGGGAATGATGCTCAAGTATATGAACTACAAAAGAAAATTCATGATACGAAACAGAAGGAGCTTTCTTTGTCTTAGTATTATTCTGAGTTAAGAGAAATGTGGCAAGAGATGGATATTATGAAGCCTTCACAGCTTCTTGTCCTACAGATGCCATGAAATTCGCAAAAAGGGAAGATAAATTTCGTGTCTATACTTTCTTAGCAGGTCTCAATGTGGAGTTTGATCAGATACGTGCTCATGTTTTGAGCCGTGATCATTTTCCCTCCTTAGAACAGGCCTATGCTATGGTCTAGTCTGGGGACAGTAGACGGACAGCTATGTTACAACCCTCTTTGCCTGATCGCTTAGCTCTATTTTCTGGTACGGGCTCCTTTAGCACAGGTAACTCTAACCGGTTCGGCACTCGCCCAAGTTCAGATAGAAAGCCTATTAAATGTGAGTTTTGTGGCAAGAAACATCACACAAAAGAATACTGTTGGAAACTTCATGGTCTCCCTGCTAATGGCAAAGGTCATGGTACCGGTTCTGCCGAGGCACATCAAACTGAGACTGCTGATGTTGATACCGCTCCCCTTGGACATGATGATTAGATGAACCAGCTTCGTCGTCTTCTAGCACAGTCGAGCCCTTCTCCATCTACATCAGCCGCTGCCCCCTTGCCAGGGTCCTTCTCTTCCAACTTTGCCAATTCAGGTATTTCCATCGGTGGTCATTGTACATCCTCTACTGCCACTCCTTGGATCATTGACTCAGGAGCTACCGATCACATGACTGGCTCTTCTCATTCCTTTTTTGAGTATTTTCCTAGTTCTGGTAAAGGTAAAATTAAAGCTGCTAATGGCTCCCTCTCCTCTGTTGCAGGGAAGGGGTCCATTAAATGCTCTTTATGACTTTCCCTATCATCTGTTCTTCATGGACCAAAATTTTCTACTAATCTACTCTCTATTAGTAGTTTAACTCGTGATTTGAATTGTCGAGTCACTTTCTTTCCTTCTTATTGTGTATTCTAGGACTTGGTGACGGGGAAAATGATTGGCAGTGGTAAAGTGGTTGATGGCTTATACATCCTTGCCCCTTCTACAACATCTTCAGCCTTAACGACACAGGTATCTTCATCCTCTACAGTCCCACTGGCAGCTTTACGTCTGTGGCATCACCGTTTGGGTCACCCCCTGTTAGGAATTTAGTAAAACTTTTTCCTCAATTTTCAAATATATGTCAATCAGATAAGTTTTTTTTGTGATGCTTGCATTTTTGCAAAGCAGACTCGGTCTGTTTATCTTATCTCAAATAAACGTAGTACTTCGCCCTTTTTTTTAATACATTCTGATGTTTGGGGTCCATCTAGGTGTGTCTCTATAACTGGGTACAAATGGTTTATGACCTTCATTGATTACAATACTCGGTTTACCTAGGTTTATTTGCTGTCACAAAAATGAGGTCTTTCGTTGCTTCCAACTATTTCATTGGATGATCCAGGCACAGTATAATGTAAAAGTTACCATCCTCCTACAGACAATGGAACTGAGTATACCGACGGCTCCTTCCAGTGCTACCTGGCTGAGTACGGTATTATCCATCAAACTAGTTGTGTTGATAGACCTGCGCAAAATGGAGTGGCTGAGCGCAAGAATCATCACTTGTTAGAGGTTGTCTGATCCTTGATGTTTCAGATGCATGTCTTTGCTGCATACTGGAGTGAAGCCATTCTTACAGCAGCCTACCTCATCAATCGAATGCCCTCGCGGATTCTTAACTACCGTAGCCCTATGGAGTTACTCCTGGGTACTTCTACATTTGTTGTTCCTCCAAAGGTATTCGGATGTGTGTGTTTTGCTGGTAACCATCACCTTCAAGGCAAACTCGACCCCCGTGGCTTTCGGTGCATTTTCGTTTGCTACTCTGCCACCCAGAAAGGATACAAATGCTACTCTGAGCTTTCCCAGATCTTTAACTTCAAACTCCTTTCCTAGAAAAGTCTTGAGCTACTTGATTTCTCCAGTGTCATTGCTTGTGATTACAATGTCATCCACATAGGCAATCAGAATAGTGGTGTTTTCGTCCTTTCATTTGATAAACAAAGTGTGGTCAGCAATACTCTGTGTATAGCCAACTGAGAACATTCTCTTATGAAACACTCCAAACCAGGCTTTAGTAGATTGTTTAAAACCATAGAGGGATTTTTTCAACTTGCAGACTTTTCCTTTAATTGTAGGAGAGGTAAATCCAGGTGGGACATCCATGTATACTTCTTCTGCTTGAAGAAAATCATTATTGACATCTACTTGTTGAAGGTCCCAGTTTTAGGGAACTGCATACGCCAGAATGACTCGGATCGTGGTCATCTTTGCTACAGGAGCAAAGGTCTCCTGATAGTCGATCCCATAGGTTTGAGTAAACCGTTTGGCTACTAGTCTCGCCTTGTATCGATCTATGGTCCCATCTTCCTTTTGTATCACAGTGAAAATCCATTTGCACCCTACAGGTTTCTTTCCAGCTGGAAGGTCTAAAAGATCCCAAGTCTCATTTTTCTTCAAGGCAATTATTTCAGCTACCATAGTTGATTTCCATCTTGTATCTATGATTACTTCCTGCCACTGCTTGGGAATAGACACAGAAGACAAGGTGGAGACAAAACTACGGTATGAAGGAGATAATGACTTATATGAAACATACTGAGAAATAAGATATTGAGTGCAAGCCCTAGTACCTTTGCCATTGTTGTCAAGGCGTCGCCTAGGAGTCCGGGCTCTTTCCAAGGTGCCTGGGCCAAGGCCACCTTATGACCATGAGAAAGGCGGTCGCCTAGGGTGCCTGGGCATCTCCTAGGCGATGCCTAGGGCTCCTTGGAATGCCTAGGGCAACTTGGAAGCCCAGGATGTCTGGGCGGCCGCCTTATTTTCAATGTGCCATTCTGAATGTTCTTCAGAAGATTTATTAGGCTAGACAAGAACAACATTTATTAAGCAGTACTTGTTTATGACTAATATCATTTAAGTAAATATTTAATTAAGATATTATTCATAAATAAGCAAATACCCCCCCTCCCATTTGAATCCAATAAAAATAGTCTAAAATTCAAATTCCAAAAGAATAAAAAGTCAACTTAGTTCAAGAACAAAAACTGTATTTTTAGGTGTAGGGGTTATTTTCAACTTCTAAATGCTAGGCTTTTTTTCAAATATAAAAATTCCATAAATCTTATTATAGTAAAGCATCACTAAAAACCAAGAGTGTACCAAAATAATCTCTTGCTTTGATGCTCAAAAAATAATTTACATTCAGATGACTTTAAATAGTATTCGTGTACTCCTACAAAGTTTAACCGAAGTGTAACTTCTTCATTATAACTCGGATTCAAACAATCTTGGATTTGTTGGAAAACTGATTATGCTAGCTTTGCAACGAATTTGAGATTGCTTTAATCTGAACTATAAGGAGTTACGTTCCGGTCAAATTTGTTAGAAGTACGCAAATGTTAGTTATAAATACATTTTGCCTACTTAACTCATTATTTATTGCATTATTGGTTTTCTCATATTTATGTAAAATGCTGCATATATATAAACATTAATATAGCATTAATATTTAGAAATAAAACCTTGGTCACTTAGGGGTACTCCTAGGTGGCGCCTAGGTGCCTAGGTGCCCAGGATGGGCCCGAACTCCTTGGATTGCCTTGTCGCCTTGACAACTATGACCGTTGCGGAGGGCAATAGGTTTGTCTAACTCAGAGGGAAGAGTCTTACTAGAGGAAGCATTTTCTGAGGCAGTATTTGGTTCTAGAGCTAGCAATGGGATGTATAGAGGTGCGTTGATGGTGGTATGGTTGTATACTAGAAGACGAGGTGGAGTATTTTGCTGAGGTGGAGTGTCTTCTTTGGCAACTTCGCGACTGGGCTCAGTTTCTGAAGAAGGTTCTGTAGAAGGCTTAAGTAAGGGTAAGTTCTCCCCCTGTATCAGAATAGGAGGATCCATGGGCAAAACAAAAGGACCATCTTCCTGAGGATAAGGCTCCCCCTGAAGATGGGGCTTAGGGTAGTAAGGAAGTTGTTCATGAAAGATAACGTCCATAGAAATGAAGGTGTGGTAGGTAGGAGGGTGATAACATTTGTATCCTTTCTGGGTAGGAGAGTAGCCCAAAAAAATATACCGAACACTTCTGGGGTCAAGTTTTCCAGGAGATCTATGGTTGCGAGCATAACAAAGACAACAAAAAAATTTTAGAGGGATGATATGGGAGTCCATGCCAAGGAGACGGGTTAATGGGGATTTTTGGTCAAGAACGGGTGTGGGAACACGGTTAATGGGATAGGCAGAGGTAAGTACAGCATCACTCTAGTATTGGGTTGGGACATTCCTTGCGAACATTAATGCACGGGCCACTTCAAGAAGATATCGATTTTTCCTTTCAGCCACCCCATTTTGTGCTGGAGTGTCGATACAACTTGTTTGGTGACAATTCCACTTTCGGCCAGATACTGTTGAAAGTAGCCCTCCAGATATTCTCTCCCATTGTTACTACAAAGAACTTTGACGGAGGCTTAATACTGGTTTTTTATCATCTGGTGGAATTGGCGAAAATATGAAAATACGTCACTCTTGCGAAGTAAGAGATGCACCTAAGTCGTCCTGGAATAGCAATCTATAAATGTTACAGATCATTTATGACCAGTGATGGATGTAATTCTAGTTGGACCCCATACATCGGAATGAATTAAATGAAAAAGTGAAGTACTACGTTTAAATAAAGGACGATACGATGAACGAGTTTGCTTAACCAGAATACAAGCTTTGCCAAAAAAACTTGTCTCGTTTACATTTATTGGCTAATGAAGGAAACAGACTAGATAAATAGGAAATGACGGATGCCCAAGATGCTGATGCCAGAGCTGGAGATTTAATGAAGCAGAATAAAGCTGATGTGAAGGTTGGGGAAGACCTTCCTCAAGCAAGTACAAACCACCCTGCATCAATTGTCTTCTCTATTACCAGATCCTGAAACATACAATGAGATGGAAAAAAGGTTACTTTGCAATTTAAAGTAGTAGTAATACGATTGATAGATAGAAGATTTATTGCAAAATTAGGTATATGAAGAGCTGACTCCAAAGATAAGGAAGGGGAACAGCGTATGGAGCCTTTCCCTAATACAGGGGAAAGGGTGCCATCCGCGACACAAACAATGGTGATCTCAGAGGTAGGACAATACTTATGGAATAAACTATAGTTCCTGTCATGTGATCCGTGGCCCCTGAGTCAATGATCTAGGAGTGGGGAATCATAGAAGTACCATGGCCACTGAAGCACATACCTGATCGAGAAAGATGGGAACCTAGAATGGAAGGTGGCACAGAGGCAGGAGCAGCTGTAGTGGTAGACCCAGATGGTGCAGTGACAGATGGCTAAAGTAGACGATTGAGTGCCTGAAGTGTCTCCTGTAGAGTGGGTTCTGGGTAGGCATGAATCTCAGTTTGATGAGCCTACGGCCCCTTGAAGTTCTTGGTTTTTTGCATATTTTTCTCACGCCGTTTGGCTTCAAAATCCGCTGGCTTACCATGTAGTTTCCAGCACATGTCCTTTGTGTGCCAGAGTTTCCCATAGTGTTCACATTTGACTGTTTCTCGGGCTGCAATGGAACCTTTAGGGTCTGGGTACCTGTCTGGAGAGCAGATCGATCAGTAGTAGAGGGTGCTAGCATCGTAGTACGACGTTGGTCTTCCAGTTGCACCATGGCATAGGCCTATTCAAGAGTAGGGAATGGGTCTTTACTGAGTATCTGTGAGCGAATTGGGTCGAGCTCAATGTTCAATCCTGCCAAAAAAGTGTACACCCTATATTTTTCTTCCCTTTTCTTGAACAGTGTGACATCTTCCTCACATTTGGCATGTATGGAGTCATAAAAGTCAATGGCTTACCAGTGGTTTCTTAGCTGAGTATAATACTGTGATACCGTCAACTCCTTTTGTGTTGTTCCATGGACCTTCTTTTGGAAGGCATAAATCAGCGCATCATTCCCTACTTTGAAATATGTGTCCTTTTGACTTCCAGATCTAGGCAGCAGCAGTATCTAATAACAGATACCCCTTGGCAATGGCAAGTTGCATCACCAAAGAATTTTCAGCATGCCATTTTTCTAACATAGCACCTTTAGTGCTTGGTTGCGTTTTTGCTCCAGCAATATAGCCAGACAAACCTCAGGCTGTAATGGGTAATTGTGTGGCTCTAGACCACATCAAATAATTACCACCATCTAACTTGATGGTATTCAAAAGGATAGTAAGATGTTCCAATTTACTCAAGTCTGGTCCGATAGATGTAACATCAGAATCACCCATGTTCACAAAACTTGGTGGACAATAAATCTCACAAAAAACAACTCTATGTGGCTGAACCAGAAATAATTTCAACTTGCAAATGTATCAATGATCACAGTAGATCAGGAATCATAAAATTTTTCCAATCAACAATCTCAACTCGATTTTTCTGTATGCGGTCCAAACAGAAAAAAAAAACGACAATACTGGTTTCCGCAATGAAGAAGGAAAACCTAGATTTGAGAATGGCGAAAAAAAAAATTCCCAGAGATATGGGACCAGATGATGCCACAGGGAAGAAGAGTGGTCTATTAACAAACCTGTTATCTCCAATGATGCTGCCGCAGTATGCCAAACCAGAAAATCCAGTGATGCTTGCTGCAGGATGTGTTAACCCAGCTTTGTTGAGAAAATCCAAATAATGGATTGTAGAAACATAAGATTCACAGAGAAGTGAAGATCTTCATCAATAGATCAAGCCGCAATGTTGACAAACCCTAGGGAATGCTTGCGGTAATAGAAAAACTGAAAAAAAATCTTCTCTGTGAAATATATGAATGAGGAAACAAGGCTGTAATCCTGTCACGTTACGATATCCTCCTAGATTACAGCCTTTCCAATAGGATTAAAGGCTGAAGAAAGAAGAGACGAGGAGGGTCAGGAGAAGGAGGCGACCAGATCTGGTGAAGAAGGAGAAGTCGCAGCTAGAAAAGAGAGAAAAGAAAGGTTGCGGCTAGGGCTAGAGAGGGTTTCTGTTCATGGCTTTGATACCATGTCAGAACTAGACTAAGTCTGAGTTGTGGAATTGTGTGCCACAGACCTAGTTATTTATAATTAATAAATTGAGAGGAGATTACATCCTGGCCATCCATCCTAGCTGTCATATAGTGAGAGGCGGCTAGGTTGGATCATAAAGATTCAAAACCCTAATGTACACTTAAATGGGGTTGTCCTATGTTACCTTAATGAAATAAGTGAACATTTACAACAGGCCTTTTTGATTCACCAAATAGACTGGGGTAAATACTAAATAGAACTGTTTATTATGAGGACAACATATGACATGAGAGATAGTATGAGCTACTAGGAAAAGATCCACAATGGTCTTAGGAAGAATCTTATGCAAATTCAGCCACAATACACGATTCCCTTGGCATCTTTTGTAGCGAATTAATTTGTCATACAACATATAGATCAAGTATTCTGAAGAAGGAAATGCTTAGTTCCACTTACGCATGTTCCAAGAAATAAATTAAGGCAGAAAAAAAATCCAAATGGCATACATAACTATAATATGAAGACAAAAGAAATAAAAAAAAAAAAATTGCATCCAGAAAGTCCATCTTGATTCAAAGATCAATCAGTCAGGAAACGTAATAGAAACAAAATTATTACAATATTCCAGTTCTAACAAGAAAAATAAGACCATGGAATTTATCGAAAGCAACCAAAAGAGATAATGCATCACTTAAGAATAATGTATGACTAGGAAAACTTTCAATTTTAAAAATCACATACCATGACATCAAATTGTTCTGGCTTTGAAACAAGTTGCATGCAGCAATTGTCCACAATAATTTCATCATACACAATTTTAGGATACTGAGCTGCAACTTTACGACAAGACTCTAAGAAAAGACCATCTGCAAGCTTCATAATGTTGGCTTTGTGCACAGCTGTGACTTTTTTCCGATTGTTTAGGTAAGCATATTCGAAGGCATAACTTGCAATTCGCTCTGAGCAGAACTGTGTTATCACCTAGAAGAAGAGACAAATGAGAAACAAAGACACATCCAATGCCTACAACACTTACCAAATGCAAACTAACTTCTACAGCTAAAAAATACATACTTGCTTAAGGAAGTTCCTATAATACCATTGCTTCGGAAAAGAGCCCATGGAAGGTTCTCAATAAGTCAATATGAATCATAGAAATACAGAGCATTGCCCATGGTGCATAGGCCAGCAAATGAAATGGTAGATAATCTTGCTACAACGAGGCAGTTTATACTATATGAAGTGGAGTTGTTTCCTTGACTGTGCTTGCCCACCTCCAATCAGAAACCATTTTTTAGAGATTTTATTTTAAAAATAAAAATCTAAATTTTTTTATTTTTCTCATTGCTTGTAATTATTAAAATAAGAAATCAAAATAATGAGGATTATCCTTTCACCAAGAATAATTTAAAAAAAAAATCCTGCAATAATGAGGATTATCCTTTCACCAAGAAAACTCAATCTCTCTACCTCCCTCATTTATATAGAACCACAGCATCGTTAAACATAATTAAGCTTCATCATCATCAATATATATCAAGGGTTATCATAAAATTAGAATCCCAAATCACTTACTTCACATGCATACAGGTGCAGTAAAATTTGTAAAGGAAACAAAACAGGTTCAAACACAACATTACAACCATAGTTGTCAAGGCGTCGCCTAGGGGTCCAGATGTCCTTGTGGCGCCTTGGAAAATCAGGTGCCTTGGTGGCCTAGGTGCGTGCCTTGGTCCCCTAGGTGCCCCGTCAGGCCTCCAACGCCTTGGTTCTCCTTGGCGCCTTGACAACTATGATTACAACACCCCAATGGTGTGAATCCACTATACTCCACTAACCTCTTGATCGCACACCAATCGTTCGTCCTTCTAATGATCGGCAACACCATCCTACATGTATTATTAATGTAACATCACTTTACGTGCATTGAACACCAAACAGAACCTTAACTACCCCTTCAATCCTCCAAACACACCCCAGGCCCAATCTGGAATCCAGTTTCAGAACCCACTGTCCACAGCCCATTCAGAAGGGCATAATTACCTCCAAACGAGTTCGTTTCACTCCCTTATTTCTGGGTCTTAAACTAGACACATAGGGTCCTAACATAGGCAAAAATATCCTCCAAACTCCACTTATAGACCCTTCAGGGGTCCCTAAAACAGCGTTCGAATTCTGTCCTCACAAAATTCAAACCCTGAAACTACTCATAGTATAAGCCCTTCCCTACACTGGATGGGGCTCAAAATACCTCCACATAAAGGTATAACAGTCTACTTTCATTCTTCAAAAAATTCAGCATCATATCCTTACCCCAAAGGAAATGCATTCAAAATAAAAGTATAGGACAATGCTGTTACAGCAGGGAAAATTTAAAGGATTTGATGCATTGCACTAAATATGGGAGAAAATAAGAAACATTAAATCACAGCCATTAATCCTTGCCAAAAGCCTCATCTTCTCACCGTTAAATCATTCTCACATCCCCCCTTTGATCTAAACATCTAATCTGTAACGATGTAATGACCCAAAACCTCGGATAAAAATGAATGGGTCAGCCCTTTGGGGGTATGACGTGAGGTTCTTTTCTAAGTCCAATAACAAGCAACTCCATAATTACATCCATTTCCCACAACAAAAAAAAATCCATCTCAAGCGCCCTAATTAAAACGAAGGCAATTTATTAAGACTAGTGGAAAATGCTAATATCCATTTAATCACAACCATAGTAATTCTTTCATAATATCCCACATCTCAAATCCTTTAATCCAAACTAAAACATATACTTAAACTAGTAGTAACTAATAAGACCATTAATGTCACAATCAAAATATTTCATTCTTGAAGTCCCATGTAGCTACAGCATAATGAAAGGCTCTTTGAGTTCAACCATACCAGTATCCTGTTATATTTACATAACCTTAAATACAGAAGTTTTCAACTTTCTTTACATAAGCACAAAAATAAGATAAACTTCACAAAATATACTTGTGGATTTTACATCACTTAAATTGCCAAAATAAAATATCAAACACATCCACAAGGTTGATTTTCCAGCATAAAATGTCACAAAAGCTGTCTATTCACAATAGATTGATTCATTTCTTGCAATGGACACACCCCAGGACAGGTGCAGCCCATTTCCCTTGTCTTCTCTGGCATTACCTCATTGATCAACCGCCCACCCCTTTTTGGGTGTTTTTGGTTGGTTTCTGTTGACTGATGGAATGACTTGTCTGTAATAGACAGAGGTCCTCTTATTTATAATGTGAGAATAAATACAAAGAAAGAAAGAGGTAGTACAGGTAGTACAATACAGGTAGTACAATGAGGGTAGTAGAGGTAGTACAATTGTACAATACAGGTAGTACAATGAATCTAGACAAAAAATGAAATACATAATATTCTCAACAGTTTCTTTTGGGGTTTCCTCCCAAGACCCTACGGGATGACATTGGGATGAATTTGGAATATAATGGGAGTATTTTTGCAAGCATTAAAAGCTTAGGATGTTATCTAATGATGCTATGTTTAATGATTTTTGTATAGGAGATCCTAAATGCTGAATTTCTATAAGCTTTCCAAGAAGGACTTTTCATAGGCTTCTTGGACAGTAAAGGTAAGCTATAGTAAGTGGTCTATGGGGCCAATGTTGTAGGGTTTAAATGCCCATATGCTTACCTTATGATATTAAGAACTATGAATTGAATAGGTGAATTCAAAGGCTGATTTCTTGAAATGTTCAAAAGGAGTATCATTCACAAATACCTTGGACAGCAAAGGTTTATAAATAGCTGAAAATCTTTGGAAGTTCTATCAACAAAGGATTCTTGAGGCTTCTCTTGAATAGCAAGGTGAGTGACTCTCACTTACTAGTAGTGTAATTGTATGTGTA
The DNA here is from genome assembly GCA_028583415.1 of Protea cynaroides. Classification (NCBI taxonomy): domain Eukaryota; kingdom Viridiplantae; phylum Streptophyta; class Magnoliopsida; order Proteales; family Proteaceae; genus Protea; species Protea cynaroides. The sequence goes on from CM053274.1 coordinate 72,125,517, forward strand.
TGGATGATTTATGCCTTGTGAGTGAACTAATATGCATTGTATATTGCGAGTGTGATAACATGCAATATTTGGTGAGTCCTCCTTGTGAATCGATAATGCTCTATTGTTACAAGTGACATAATATGAATGTTGATGAATGAATATGAACATGTAATATTGAATGATTGCTTCTTGTGGATTGTCTTGGTTGAATTATTACAAGTGTGAGAACATGAATGTTTTTGAATAAGTATGAACATGGATGCTGGTATGTATTGTGTGGTTGGATGCATTGTGTATCATATTCATCATTTAAAGAAATAATAAACTTACCCAAGAGGGGTTCCTTTGGTAGGATTAGCTTACCAGAGGTACCCAAGCAAGCGTGGATGGTCGGTGGTGGTCCAAACATAGTTTTTGACCCTTCCATCTAAGTTTGGATTGGTCAAGCATGTTTAGGAAAACCCCCTAGCACACACACATATGTAACTCGCATATATGGTGATGGGCAAGTTTTGCCTAACTTTAGAGTTTGTTTGTTTCAACCGAGAATTGGGACCTACAAATAGATTTGGGATGCCTACATAGCACCATACTAATGCAAAAGGGAGATGACCGATAGGAGTGCAAGCATGGTTGTAGGTTACCCATCCGAGAAGTGGATAATTATGGCATTCATCGTGAAAGTGGATGGCCTGGTTTTCATCCAAGAAGTGGAAAATGATCTGCCCATCTGAGAAGTGGATACTTGAGTCTCCCATCAAAGAATTGGGATTTTCAAGCTTGTTTGTGCACCTGTTTGTCATGGAACTTTAATCCAAATGGCTGTATGTTATAAACATTTGCATTCCATAGTCTGAGTTATTTAATGTTTGGTTTGATGTGTGATTGCAGTTGCATTATTAGTATGTGAGTTTTTATATCATTGAGCTTTTAGCTCACCCATCAGTGTGATGGAATTTTTCAGATGAATCTACACAGCATGCATCCGGATCAAATGAGGTAATGCCAGAGAGGACATGGGAGATGGGCTGCACCTGTCTTAGGTGTGTCCATTGCAAGAAATGAATTAATCTATTGTGAATAGACAGCTTTTGTGACATTTTATGATGGATTATCAACCTTGTGGATGTATTTGATATTTCATTTTGGCAATTTAATTGATGTAAAATCCACAAGTATATTTTGTAAAGTTTATCTTATTTTTGTCTTATGTAAAGAAAGTTGAAAATTTCTATATTGAAGGTTATGTAAATATAACAGAATACTAGTATGGTTGAACTGAGATAGCCTTTCATTATGTTGTAGTCACATGGGACTTGGAGTATGAAATATTTTGATTGTGACATTAATGGTCTTAGTAGTTACCACCAGTTTAAGTATATGTTTTAGTTTGGATTAGAGAATTTAAGATGTGGGATATTATGAAAGAATTACTATGGTTGTGATTAAATGGATATTAGCATTTTCCACTAGTCTTTATAAATTGCCTTAGTTTTAATTAGGGGGCTTGAGATGGATTTTTTTTTTTTTTTTGGAAAGATGTAATTATGGAGTTGCTTGTTGTTGGACTTAGAAAAGAACCTCACATCGTATTACCGGCGTGCCCCCTCGAAGGGCTGACCCATTCCTTTTTATCTGAGGTTTTGGGTCGTTACATAATCCCTACTTAAAACATGTAATCAGGGTAAAGTACTTACTTGATGTGTGGCAGTCCATCTTTTAATCTCGATCTCTTTCCCCCCTCTTCTCTGTTCGAGCCTCCTGTCCTTTATCTTTCTTATTTTAATTCCCCACCCTTCTCTTTATCTCTCTACGTAAAGGCTATCTCTCCCTCTCCTATTTTCTCTCTCTTTCTTTCTCTTTCTGATTTCTGTTGTAAATAAAACAGACCATGATTTGGGCTTATGGGATGCTTATTATATCCGACTACTCTCCCTCTCCTATTGCTATTAGATCTCCTATTCCCCCTAAGCTCCTTATCTTTTTATCTTCCCTTTTTTTTATCTCTTCTAGTCTTGATCTCTTTTGGCCAGCAAGGTAGCCCAAGGTCTGGGGCTAGGTTTACTTATCTTAATCCAACTCTCTCTCTCTCTCTCTCTCTCTCTCTCTCTTTCTCTCTCCTACTCCTTATCTTATCTTTTTTTAGCTAAAGATCAGAAGATTTTATTAAGGAATGAAAAGAAATGAATACAAGATCACTGGAAAACTTCACCCCACCTTCGGCATTGCCATCAACAAGGGAGAGCCAACCAAGGAAAAAAGGAAAAACTTAAAAAAACAAGCCCACGGGCACTCAAACTTGTCCCACACTATATCCTAACAACAAAAGAAGGACATGTCACAGCCCATTTCTGGACATGGACGTGATATCCGGGTCAACCCACGAGGTGACCCGAATCCACCCAGAACCAGACAACTACACTGATCTACCAACAATATCCACAGTCTACACTAGCAATATCCACAATCATTTAGTAAAAAGGAAATCAGAGTAATAACAGCAGAAGTAGATAATATGTAACAAACGCCATCTATTGATAACGTAATATAAATAAGGTACTTGTTATGCCATTCAACCACTATTGTTCCAAAATATTACATTGTATTAGAATATATACTAAATCAAAAGAGTAAATCATTGTTCATAAGAGTCTAGATAGATTATATAAATCTATCTACAAATAATCAAGGTGTGAGAGAGAGAGTATGGGGAGAGCTGCATCAAGCTTAGACGCAGTTGCTGCACTTGCAACCCTTGCCGTGCTCCCCGGAATAGTCTTCGCCCACAACAGTGTCACCCACCAACGGGGACTCCATCTAGTCAGCGACGGAGTAGTCTCCTGCATCAGAATCTAAAAAACGTATTGATACAAGGGGTGAGCTCCCATCCCAGCTCAGTGAGAAATCGAGTATCACATGCCATACATAATGAATATGATGCAATTTAGCACCCTTCAATAGTGGTACAGACATCTTGGTCACTCTTCTTCAGTAGTTTTGTCTCAGTTGTTCCCTTTTTTATTTAAGCATTGAAATAAAGACGAGTTATTATGTGAAGCCTGTGTTTTGGCTAAGCAAGCTCGTACAACCTATTTACCTTCCTTTAATAGAAGTAGTGGTTTGTTTGATTTAGTAAACTCTGATGTATGGGGTCTTACTCGGACAACTTCTATCTCTAGCCATTGTTGGTTTGTTCCTTCAATAAAAGTGATGTCTTTCAATGCTTCCGCCAATTTCACAATATGATAAAGACAGTTCCAAACCCGACTAAAAGTACTGCGCAATGATAATGGTAAGGAATTTCTTTATAGACATTTCAGCACTATTTGTCCGAAAATGGCATTCTCTACTAAATGAGTTGCGTTGATACACCTGCTCAGAATGGCATTGCCAAAAGGAAAAACCGTCATCTCCTTGAGACGGCCAGAGCTCTCATGTTTACAAGCAATGTTCCAGCCCGTTTTTGGAGTGCTGCCATTTTCACTGCGGCTTCTCTTATTAATCGGCTCCCTTCAAGAATTCTTAGCAACAAAGCCCCTTTGGATCTTCTATTTGGTGCTACTTCCTTTGTGTTACCACTGAAGGTTTTTGGTTGTGTCTGTTATGCTCGCAATCATCAATCTCCTGGAAAGCTCGATCCTCGAGGGCTATGATGTATTTTCATTGGCTATCTTGCAACTCAAAAGGGCTATAAGTGCTACCATCCTCCTTCCCAGAAGACATATATTACTAGGGATGTTTTCTTTCATGAAAATCTGATGTACTACAAGCCACATCTTCAGGGGGAGCAAGATGAGAAAAGTGTTGAAGATGTGCCTATGTTTGAAAATGTGCCAGAAAGAGTCATGGATTCAGTGGATTCAGCTCTAGAGACTGATGCACCAGCAGACCATGACATAGCACCACCTTCTATACCTATACCTATACCTATACCTACACCTACAGCTAGTCCCATAACCAGTCCAGCCAAACCTCTACAGGTCTACAGCCGAAACCGTGCTAGAAACAAGCAAGGAAAGGCCACTACCATCAATGCAACTACACATGTTCCTTCGTCAGCCTAGGATCCAGAGACTGAGCTACCTCTTGGTAAGGAAATTCCTTTCTCTGATTCTAATTCTGATCTCCTTATTGCCATTTGGAAAGGTAGTAGGACTTGCACTCTTCATCCAATCTCTAATTTTGTTTCGTATGATTCTTTATCTCTTTCCTTCCATGCATTTGTGTCTTCTCTTTCCTCTGTGTCTATTCCTTAGAAATGACAAGATGCAATTTTGGATGAACAGTGGAAAACTGCAATGATGGAAGAAATGAGAGCTCTGAAGAAGAATAATACTTGAGATCTTGTTCCACTCTTACTAAGTAAGAGACCAGTAGGGTGCAAATGGGTTTTTACAGTCAAGCAGAATAATGATGGCACAGTGGATCAATATAAAGCAAGGTAATAGTTCATGCATTTACCCAGACATGTGATATTGATTACCAAGAAACCTTTGCGCCAGTGGCTAAGATGACAACAGTGCATGTACTCTTGGCATGTGCTGTACACCACAATTGAGACTTGCAACAGCTTGATAAAAGAATGCCTTTCTTCATGGAAAACTTACAAAAGAAGTGTATATGGATTGTCCACCTGGAATTACATATGCAAATTCCGAAGGGAAGTTAGGTAATTAAAAATGCTCACTTTATGGATTTAAACAGTCCCCTAGAGCATGGTTTGATAGATTTCATAAAGCTATGATAGCATTTGGTAGAGTAATGCTAATCATACTTTGTTTATCAAGCATACATCAGAAGTTTTCACTGCATTTCTTGTATATGTGGATGATATTGTTGTTACTGGCAACAATGATGATGAAATCAGGAAATTGAAATTATTTTTGGGAAAGGAGTTCGAGATCAAGGACCTTGGAAAGCTCAAGTACTTTCTTGGGATTGAAGTTGCTCGTTCTACAAAAGGCATTTGTCTTTCCCAAAGAAAATATGTTATTGATCTTCTTTCAGAGATAGGATTATTAGGGTGTCGTCTATGTGATACTCCTTTGGACCCTAATACTAAGCTCAAGAAAAAGGAAGGAACACTCATAGATAAAGGCAGATACCAGCGGTTGGTTGGATATCTGTCACATACCAGGCCCGATATTGCATTTGCAGTGAGTTTGGTGAGTCAGTTTATGCATGATCCCTATTCTACACATATGGAGGCAGTCTATTGGATTCTACATTACCTAAAATCTGCTTTAGGGACAGGGATTTTGCACTCACCACATGATCATCTTAAAGTAGAGATTTATACTGACGCTGACTGGGCAAGCAGTTCAGATAGAAAATAGATTTTGGGATACTGTACATTTGTAGGTGGAAATTTGGTTACTTGGCACAGTAAGAAACAAAATGTGGTGGCCTGTTCCAGTGCAGAGGCAGAATTCAGAGCTATGGCTCAAGGAATATGTGAACTCTTATGGCTGAAGGGTTTACTCAGGGACTTGAAAGTTCAATGTCTTCAATCCATGATCATGTTTTGTGACAATAAAGTGGCCATCAGCATTGCTCATGATCCGGTGCAACATGATAGGACTGAGCATGTTTTCTTTGATCATCATTTCATTAAAGAAAAGCTAGAAAGTGGTCAAGTTCAGATTCCTTTCGACAGATTAAAGGATCAACTAGCAAATATTTTCACTAAAGGTTTACCTGGGAAACCATTTCATATGATATTGTCCAAGTTGGGGATGCATGATATATATGCACCAACTTGAAGCGGAGTGTTGTAATTCCTTCATTACCACCAGTTCTCCATTCCTAGTTACCGCCACTAGGAATGGGTATTATTGTAAATTTATTTCTTTTATTATTTTTCTGTTATGTTTCCTTTATGACTCTTTTATTCCCTTATTATAATAAGGGTAGGATTGTAATCTTCTTCTAAGTCTTTCATTATAAATAAGAAGTAAGAAGTAGGGGTGAGAAGAACTTAACTCTCTCACCCATTCTCTCCCATTCTTTGATTCAACACTAAGACTCCTTATCTTGTGGAGTTTTAGACCTATCACTTTGTCCCTTTACAAATAGTAATTGCTAAAAGGAGAGGAACACAATTGATTCTCTCTCCCTTTTCTCCATTCTCTCCATATCCTCTCCTTCTCTCTTTCTTTCTATTTTATTACATTAACAAAGGAAATAATTTCACACATTATACTTTATAAGGCAAGTTGGGCATGTGTGATATGCCCCAGATTAAGGGAGTGTTGGAGTGATAAGTAGGAATTTCGGGAATGTATATCTATCTTGTACATTTGGGTCAATATGTTATTTATACAGGCCTAATGTGTGCCTTTTCTTTTTGAATCATTAATAATATTGGAGAAGGAAATCGATCTCCCCCTCTCAAGCATTTTTCTCTCCTTCATTTCTTCGCTTCTCCCTCTTCCATCTTCTTTTTTTCAGTCTAATCTCACTAATATCGGCCATTCTCCACTGATTATGAAGAAACCCAACTGTTTTATAATTATTGGTTCCCACAATGTTTTCTAAAGTTGAAAAAATTTCCACAGTATTTGATATAATTATACAATTTTTTTAACCTTTTGAAGATGAACTTATTTCCCGTAATTACTAAAAAAAAATCCGAAACCAAAACTTTAAATTCTTAAAGAAGCAATTCTAATATCTCTAAATAACCATTGTTTAGGTCATCAACTCCTTACCATTACTCCAAGCAATGTAAAACTAAAAGAAAATACAGGTAATATCTTTTCTCCTTATTCAATTTCACATAATTAAATGATAGCATAGTTACATATGAGATGGAGCTGAGTAGGAATTCGTAAAATTAAGACTAGTAATTAGAGTGAGAAGTATCAGTTTAAATTGACAACAGTGGTATCTTTCGGCCTATGCTATCTAAGATTCTTGTGATATAGAGCTAGCATTTAAAACATGGCATAAGAATTTTGTAGTTGGTATGTGTGAAAGATTCCAGATAGATAACTGATGATGAAACAGAAGGGGGGATCATTCATAAACACTTTTTGTGTGACAGATTTTTGAAGAGAAAAAATTGTCATCCACAAATTCTACTTGAATTATTTAAGAAATCTAACCGAATATGTTTGATGTTTCTCATCAAAATTGGATGAATTCTCTTCTTCTTTGAGTATGCATTCCTTTCTTTCCAATGATAATTCTGAATGACAGAGATCATTTTGATCCAATATGATGACTCAAAACATAATGACGTATACTTCCAAGGACAGTAAAATGCCTCACAATTTCATAAATTCAAAGAAGCATGCAAGTTTAACTTTAGTTGGTCTACAATGCATGAGGGCGAACAACTCAATGAAGAGCTTTCAATAGCTCGTTTGCTAGAAAAATGTCAATCAGAGACTAAAAAGAGAAGCAAGAATATGGATCATGAGAAGTACCTTCAGGCTCTCAACAACTCCAGGAACAACCTCATGCTCAAGCCCTGAGTACTCCCCTTCTGAGTTCTCCCGAATCACGACAATATTGACATTATCATGCCTTGTCAACAGGCCAGGCATATTGGCACAATTCACAAGTGATGCATAGAGATCAAGATCCTTTCTTAGTTGAACGTTCAGCGAGCTTACACCTCCTCCAACTGCAGTGGTCAAACCACCCTTCAAGCAAACTTTATTCTTCTTGATTGAATCTATCACCTCTTGAGGAATCATATTCATGTTGCCATGAACTTCATATCGCTCAAAAAATACTGGAGCATGCATCGCATCCATGACTTGTTCAACAGCACTTGTAACAAGCGGACCAATCCCATCACCCGGAATCAGGGTTACAGCTCTTGGGGCACCATCACCGGGTCGGGGCATGTAGGTTATAGGTCTTTTTTGATTGAAACCTAACCCTAACCCTGGAATTTGAGAATCTGATGGAGAAGAGGCTGCTGACCTTTGGAATATTTGCTTTAGAATCAGCAAGGTTCTTCTTGCCATGAGTGTAAACCTCTCCTCGCTTTAGGCTTTTATCAAGAAAAAATATAAAGAATGTCTAAGATGTAATAAATAAATATTCAAATATCAAGGAGAATGCATACTCTTATGTTTTTTAATGCTGAACAATGACCTGTGTTAACATAACAAAAATTGAATTTTGAGCACTGCATACATCTCAAAGTTTAAAGAATTGAATATCTAGCATCCCCAAACCTTTTCCAGAAGAGAAAAGAAGTAAGTTGAAATTCAGCAAAGTTCTTAATAAATTTAATTGGTGATTGATTATCCTCTCGAAATAGCATCAAAGTTGGCTGTGATGTTTAAAATAGATAGAAGTTAAAAAAAAAATAAAACAAGCAAGATTTTTCTTTTTCTTTTTTTTTGGGTTTTTTTTTTGGGAGGGGGGTGTGAATCAGTGAGCAAGAATTGAAAGTTCTGCTTTGCAACAAGGCTCTTCCAGTTTCTGATTTCTAAATTTGAAAGTTCTGCTTTAACACAAAGGCTCTTCCAGTTTCTGGTTTCTAAATTTGAAAGTTCTGCTTTACACCAAGGCTCTTCCAGGTTCTGTTTCCATCTTGAATTATCAGGTTATTTGCCAGAGTAGTTATTGTAATTGGTTTCTTCTTAAATAAACTTAGAAAAAATTGGTTTCTACTTATATTTGATACAAATAAAGGCTAGCCGATGGGAGGACTAACTCTCTCTCTCTCTCTCTGCTTCTTCCTCTTCTTTTCTTGCTCTTGTTCTTCTACTTTGTTCTTTATTTTGTCACAAGGTTTTATCTTTCAATTCACGTTTTGTCTCTTTCAGAGATAATTAGTGATGCCATAGTTAACTTTGAGTAAAAATAAACTTTTTCCAGTTTGATGATTGCCCAATACCAAACGATTAACATCCTAATCACAACAGAACAGCTTGATCCTTTGGCAGCACACCTCACAAAGCATAATGCACATTCTTAACTGCATTGAGCATAACAACTAAAGCTCTGAATTGACTTGTTGGGCCTGTGCAGAGTAATTCTGGTGATTTCATTAATGGATTATCTGTAATCTGGACCATAGACCATAAAGAGTCTTCTGGAATAAATTTTTTGGCCAAGAATTTTTCAGAAATTCTCCTGGAAAGATCATTAAACTATATGTTCAAAACTACTTAATGTTGTTGTCCACGAATCTGTACTAAGTGTGTGTAAAGGTCAAAATTTTGGTACTTTCCATGGAGAGATCATTTGTGAATTCTCTTTACAGACACATTCCTATACATACCACGTCAATCTCCAACATAAACAATACATGTTCCATCAATTACCATGGATGTCTTTTTCGATTTTCATTTTGAATTATATCACTCAACTGTTAAGACATTGGTACTGCCACTGATATTTTTGCAGAACCATAACCTGGAGAGATTTCTTTGCGTCAATCATAATCACAAAACTTTCTTGCATGGCTACTTGGGAGAGATGTCCAGAGAAGGTTTAAGAATCTTCTTCACCTCAGTGTTCACCCCATTCCAATCTATCTCTCCTGACCACAGAGATAAACTCTGCTTATCTACTATGTTCTGTTCACAAATTTTCTCCTTGGATGTAAGTATGTAACACAAATGCCTACAGCCATGAATAGAACTAATGAGTAATGACTGTCAAAATAAACCTTCATCACTTCATTTTGGATGGAAGTTGCTTTCCAATCTCCCTTGATTCAGCATTGATTGTGTTACCCTATCTGTCAACGATCAATGCTTGATCCTTACACGTTATTGCTTCCCAGTCTCCCAAACACTGACCTTCTAGCCTCATTCATGTGTTTCAAAAGGGCCCAGAAAAAGAAAGAAATTCTTCAATCCAACAGTACCATGGTACTCCCCACACTGCTGATTGTATCTGTCATGTTGGGTGATTCGTATTCCATGATGGATGCACCATAGCATCTTAATTTTCATGAGAATGCAGCACTGAAAAATTCCAACAGCTCCACAGAGCTCTGTTTCCTGAGGATAATAAGTCCTCTACACACCTCTATGATTTTCTTCGTGTTCCAACCAGATCTGGGTAAGGTGGTAAACAGAAATGTTCGAAGTCAAAGGTCAAGGAGTTTTTCTGTAGGCTCTGTTTGTTTTGACGTAAACTTTTACATGTAACATTTTATATGTAACTTTTTTTTTAATGTTTGCTTCAAATAGGTAAGAGAAAGACAAAGTTCGTTTTCCTTCCTCCTTAGAGATCACTAAATTTTACCTCTTGGAAACAAACATTGAAAAAAAATTACATATAAAATGTTACACATATAATTTTACACGTTAAAACAAAAGGAGCCATATGGAATAGAGATGATGCCATACTAATTTTAGTTTTTCTCAGGCATCGAGTGTGATGAGAATGGGAAGATAGATAGGTTAATTGCAGGGTTACCGGACAAGTGGGAAGTACGGCTATGTGGATGGAAATAGCAAGGTGAGGTGTTGGGGTCAGTATTCAAGGACGGGAGGAGTTTCAGGAAAATAAATAAGGTTCAGGGAAGGGACATAGTTCTCCATGACTATTTGCTGTCACTATCTGCAAGCTATTCATGGCCTGACATGCAGTTTCTTGAGTTTATTTCTTGAAATATTTCAATTATCAAATTTTTTCCTCAAGAATTGCACTCTAATCTTGATTCTTGATGTCCAATCTTTATCAGCATCCTCTATCAATAATACACCAGATAGATCTCTCTTAAATACTCTTTTAGAGTTTGTTTGGCTTGAGATATATTTGATTGGTTTTCTAGGTTTCCTCCCTCCAAACCCTACAGCATCTTACATCCCCATCTGTACCCTTACTTCTTTTTCTCTGTTTTGTATCCTTAACCTTTATTTATTTATTTTTCTTACTTCTTGCAATTACTTATTTATTTACTTCTTGCCAGTAGTAAGCAAAAGGTCTGCAACCAGGTGCAAGTACCAATTTCACAGGGTCCCAAAAGTGGTGGATTAGAGATGGTCCTGACCTTTGGCAGTTTTATACAAAGTTGCCACTCTCAAGACTCAAACACACATCTGAACGATATCCACACCGATGTGGATTTCTTGTTTTATTTTTTATTAGTGTTATATCTCCTATTAGAGGAGGCGTTTTATTGTCTATTATAGATGTGCCCCCCCCCTCCTCTCTCTTTAGACGTGGACTCTTATCCTTTTAGTTAGTATTTGAGTTGGATTGGACTCTTATTTATCCTTTTGATAGATTAGTATTTGAGTTGGATTGTGATGCCTACATAATAGGCTATTTTTTATATTTTCTAATTGGTCTTTTAGAGTTACATTCTGATTAGGAATGTAAGCCATATAAAGGCAAATTTTATTAATGAAATTCAGTTAGATGATTATTATTGAAGAAATTGAAAACTCTCGGCTGCTCTCTCTCTCTCTCTCTCTCTCTCTCTCTCTCTCTCTCTCACACACACACACACACACACACGTAAGTCTAACTCTCTCTCTCTAACGATCTCCCTTTCTTTCTATTCTCTCTTTTTCTCTCTCTCTAGGGATTACCCCCTATTGCTGTTTCGACAGCTTCTTTCTCCCCTCCCTCTCTCTCTAGGCATTACATTCATCCCCCCCTTTTCTATTTCAGTAGAATCTTTCTTCCCCCCTTTTCTATTTCAGTAAAATCTTTCTTTCCCCCCCCCCCTGCTGTACGACAACACAGTCCCCCTTTATTTAGTTTCGGTAAGTTTAAATTCCCTTTATTTCTGGTTTGCCATTATATTTCCTTTTGTTACTATCATAATTCATAGTCTATCTAGAATTCAGGGGTAGTCTTGTATTTTCCCCTTCTTTATTATCAATAGGGTTTTATCTTTATGAGTCCACCTTTGCCGACTTATTCTAAGTGACGGCTAAGGAGGGACCTAGTTGTAATTTTGTTACCAACGTTTGATTATAAATAAGAAAGTTGGGTGAGGGTGAAATCATCTCACTCATTCCATCTCCATTCTCTGATTCAACATGGTATCAGAGCCAAAACCCTAGGGATTCTAACACTAGCCACCGCTACAACCGAAACCCCTCTTCCTTTCCACCGTCACCACCACTCTCTCTCTCCTCTGGCCTTTCTCTCTCTCTCGCCTCAGCCAATCTCAAGCAACTCTCGGTGGCTTAACCAACCAGCATCAAAAGCCACTGGCTTTGATTTCGTGAAGTTCTTCATGTCGTGAGAACTTGGTTGGTGCTTCCCTGCAATTTTTTCTGTTCTGACCATTGCGACGGACTCCTTCGCTATTTTGATGGTTGGATAGATTGCTGCAACTTTTCTTTGGTTTATTCTCGCATGTCTGTGACTTCTATTTGATTGATTTCTTTAAAGAGAACACAGAAATAGCCATTATTGATCCTTCTCTGATGTTATGAAGATCAAAACCTGTTGAAGATGTGTATCTCAATCACAAAAGACTGAAATCAATAAGTTTTTCAGCAGTTCTACCTGAGACAACCATATTTGGTACATCTCCATGTGGCATCTCTGGTTTCAGGTATTTTATTTTGGACAAAATTGATTTGTTAGCTTGTGTTCATTATCATGCCTGATTCCTCAGAAGTTGTTTCTCCAGCCACGGAGAACTCTAAAATTGAATTCACTGCTATTGCACCCAATCCACTCAAGTTGGATGGGACCAACTACTTAATGTGGTTCAAAACTACTCACATGGCAATCTCTGCTAGAGGCCTACTAGGGTATGTCACTAGAAAAAAAAAATGAACCTGATTCAGGGGATCGATTGTATGAAAAATGGGCATATGAAAACTCCATTGTAATGGCATATCTGATTGGATCCATGGAACCCAAAATTGGCCGGGGATATGTATTATTTCCTGATGCTGGACAAATCTGGAATGCTGTCAAGGAAACCTACTCTCAGGTTGGCAATTACTCCTTAATTTATGATCTGCATGTGAAGTTGAATGCAACTAAACAGAAAGAAATTACTGTGTCCCAATATTACTCCGAACTCAAAAGTCTATGGAAAGAGTTGGACTATTATGACACGTTAAATACTACCTATACTACTGATGCTGCTACCATAAAAAAAAGCCAAGGACAAACTAAGGGTGTACAATTTTTTGGCTGGCCTTAATGTTGAATTTGACCAAATCAGCGTTGAAATCCTTAGTCGTGAGCCCCTACCTTCGTTTAGCATAGGCGTATGCCTTGGTCCAATCTAAAGATTTGAGACACACATCTATAATGCCTGCATTGCCAACAGAACAGTCAGCACTTTAAACCATTCAGCAATTCTCCAAGTTTTCTTCCTCTAAAGAGCCTGTTCGATGTGAACACTGTGGAAAAGAAAGGCACACTAAGGAAACTTGTTGGAAGTTACACGAGAAACTAGCTGATTTTAGGCCAAGTGCCGTGAAAAAGGAATACAGAAATCTAAGAAATTTCGAGCACCACAGGCCCATCAGACAAAAGCTTGCCCTTCTACTAGAACTTCTACTGGCACACTACCAATGCTCTCTGCAGATGAACTCCACGCTCTCCGCAGTTTACTAAGGCCATTATCTGTAGCAAGTACCGCTCTTCCATCAGCATCTACCATATTAGGTTCATATTTTGTTCAATCAGGTACTCTTCATGCTGGTCACTGTGTTTCCTCTGTCCCTAGCCCTTCGGTTATGGACACTGGCGCCACTGACCACATGACCAGTTCATCCCACTCCTTTTATCTGTACTCTACCTCTTCTGGGCAAGATACAGTCTGGGTACCAAATGGGTCCCTCTCCCCTATATCTAGAAAGGGCTCCAACGTTGCTCTTCCAGCCTTACTTTACAATCTGTCCTTCATGTTCTTAGTTTTCCTATGAATTTACTTTCAATTAGTAGTCTTCCTAAAACTCTTAACTGTAAGGTAACCTTTTTTTCCTTCCTCATGTATGATTCAGGATCTAGTGAGTAGGAAGAAGATTGGACATGGTAGATTGCATGGTGGTCTCTACTTATTTGTTGATGGTCTTTCAGAACCTACATTAATTGATAAACCACCTTTACACCAAACCACACCACACCACATTTATTCAGCCGTGAGCACTCTCCAAAAGTGGCATCGCCGTCTTGGTCACCCTTCCACTGTTGTTTTACCTCAGTTATTTCCTTTTCAAGTAAAAAATTGTAATAAGGACAAGTTATTATGCGAAGCTTGTATTTTGGCTAAGCAGGTTCGTACCACTTATTTACCTTTATCTAATAATGGTATGTTTGATTTGGTACATTTTGATGTCTGAGGACTAGCTAGGACTACATCTATCTCTAGGCATAGATGGTTTGTAACATTTATTGATTGTCACACTCGAATTACCTAGGTTTATTTGATGCATCATAAAAGTAAGGTTTTTCAATGCTTCCACCAATTCCATAACATGATAAAAACACAGTTTCAGACCCTGCTGAAGGTGCTTCGCAGTGACAACGGAAAGGAATACCTTGAAGGTACATTTTAGCAGTATCTATAAGATAATGGCATCCTCTATTAAACCAGTTATGTTGACACGCCAGCTCAAAATGGAGTCGTAGAAAGGAAAAACTGCCACCTCCTTGAAACTGCAAGAGATTTAATGTTTGACGGTAATGTTCCAGCTCGTTTCTAGAGTGATGCTGTCCTCACTGCTACTTCTTTTATCAATTGGCTCTCGTCAAGGATTCTCAATAATAAAGCTCCTCTAGATCTCTTGCTTGGTGATACCTCATTTGTGCTCCCACCAAAGGTCTTTGGTTGCATTTGCTATGCCCACAACCATCAATCTCCCGGCAAACTTAATCCCAGAGGGTTATGCTGCATCTTCCTCGGTTATCCCATAATGCAGAAAGGATATAAATGTTACCATCCTCCCTCCCGGAGGACTTTTACTACCAGAGATGTCCTCTTTCATGAGCATATTATGTATTACCCGTCACATCTTTAGGGGGAGAAGAATACAGACGAAGATGTGTCTCTCTTTTTACCAAAAGAAGCAAAAAGAGTTCAAAGATGACCTCTTATGGATCCAGATTCGCATGCTCCAGACACAGATGTAACAACATCAAACCCTGATGAAATACCATCTACACCTACACCTATTCCCATAACCAGTCCTAAGCCTAAGCGTTTGCAAGTCTACAACAGTGCTAGAAGCAAGCAAGGAAGGACCACTACCATCAACGTAACTTCACATGTCCCTTCGTCAACCCTGGAACTAGAGACCAAATTTCCTCCTAGTAAGGAACCTCCTCCCTTTGCTTTTGAACTTCCTATTACTCTTCAGAAAGGTACTAGGGCCAGCACACTTCACCCTATTTCTGACTCTGTTTCCTATAACTCTCTTTCCCCTTCCTACAATGCATTTGCGTCTCCGCTTTCCTCTATGTCTATTCCTCAAAAATGGGAGGATGCAATTGTGGATGAACGGTGGAAAGCTGCAATGATGGAAGAAATGAGAGCGTTGAAGAATAATGATACGTGGGAACTTGGTCCACTTCTACCAGGCATGAGGCCAGTAGGGTGTAAGTGGGTATTTATAGTAAAACAGAAAATAGATGGGACTATAGATCGGTACAAGGCAAGACTGGTTATTCGTGGATTTACCCAAACATATAGAATTGATTACCAAGAAACTTTTGCTCCTGTGGCCAAGATGACCACAATCAGGGTTCTTTTGGCATGTGTCATACATTATAACTAAGAGTTATAGCAGCTAGACATGAATAATGCCTTCCTCCATGGAGAACTTACTAAAGAAGTTTACATGGAATGTCTACCTGGTTTCACAAGTGCTAGCACCAAAGGAATGGTATGCAAGTTAAAACGTTCTCTATATGGAGTAAAACAGTCTCTTAGAACATGGTTTGGGAGGTTTCACAAAGCCATGGAAGCATATGGTTACGTTTAGAGTAATGCTGACCATACTTTATTTATCAAGCACTCACCTGGAACTTTCACTGCTCTACTTATGTACGTTGATGATATCATTGTCACTGGGAATAATGATGATAAAATCAGAAAACTGAAGATGTCTCTGGGAAAGGAGTTTGAAATCAAAGATCTTGAAGAACTCAAGTATTTTTTTGGGATTGAAATTGCCCGATCTACAAAGGTATCTTTCTTTATCAGAGAAAGTATGTCCTTGATCTCCTTTCAACAGGACTGCTAGGGTGCCGACCATGTAATACTCCACTAGATCCCAGTACCAAGCTCAAGTAAAAAGATGGAATACCGGCAGATGGAGGCAGGTACCAGCGGTTAGTTGGAAGACTCGTTTATCTATCACACACCAGGCTAGACATTGCTTTTGTCGTAAGCTTGGTAAGCTAGTTTATGCATGATCCCAACTCTATCCATATGGAGGCAGTCTATAAGATATTACATTACCTAAAGGCAGCTCCAGGAAAAGGGATCCTATTATCACCCAATGATCACCTAGAAGTAAAGGCATATACCGATGCAGATTGGGCAGGCAGTCCAGACTGTAAGTCTATCTCTGGTTACTGTACTTTTGTGGGCAGAAATCTGGTTACTTGATACAACAAGAAGCAGAATGTAGTGGTCCAATCCAATACAAAAGTAGAGTTCAAGGCAATAACTCAAGGAATATGTGAACTCTTATGGTTTTAAGGTTTACTCAAAGACTTGAAGGTTTAATGCTCCCAACCCATAACTTTGTTTTGTGACAATAAGGCTATTATCAGCATTGCTCATGATCCTGTCCAGCATGATCGGGCGAAGATGTCAAGATAAACCGTCACTTCATCAAGGAAAAGTTAGAAAGTTGCCAGATTCAGATTCCATTTGTCAGATCAGAGGACCAGCTGGCCGACATCTTCACCAATGGAATACCTAGGAAATCCTTTCATATGATATTGTCCAAGTTGTGTATGCATGTTATATATACACCAACTTGAGGGGGAGTGTCGTAATTCATAAACTATTTAGAATTCAGGGGTAGTCTTGTATTTTTCCATTCTTTATTATCATTAGGGTTTTATCTTTATGAGTCCACTTTGGCCTACCTATTCTAAGTAACGGCTAAGGAGGGACCTAGTTGTAAGTTTGTTACCAATTTTTTATTATAAATAAGAAAATTGGGTGAGGGTGAAATCATCTCACTCATTCCATCTCCATTCTCTGATTCAACAGTTACTATTTCTCCTCTATTGTCTTTGCTGTTTATTTACTTCCTGATACATTATGCTTTTTTGTAAATCCTCTCCACATAAATTCTACCATAGTTTTTGTCATGTTTAGTACTTACTAACATGGACAGCAACTATGAGAAACATCTTTATAGCTGAGCCTTCTTTTTAGCATCGTTTATGGTTAGTACTCCTTTCTTTACATTGGAAATAATTTTGTTTTCATGTTCTTTAGGCCTATTTTAGTACTAGGTATTTAATCTTATTAGTTGAGGAATTTTGATGCTTCTTTGCACATTACTACTTCATAACCTGCTGTTTATTTTGAATATAACATGAAGCCTAATTGATTAGTGTTAAGTTGGAAGCATGTTACCTAGGCTTATAATGTTTCTTACATATAGTTATCATGATTTTAATCCTGTTTGCTTGTTATGTATGTTGCTGCACGTCCCAATCCTTACCTATTAGATAGTCTAATTTAGTGAGTCTTCATCTTAATCATTGTGTCAGAGTAGGTTGGTCTAGAAGCCCTAGGTTATCCTACATCAGCCAGCCCCAGCTTTTTATAGCAACAAGGGGCGTCCCTATTTACTTTAAACTATTACTACGAACCCTTTTGCTAGAGGTTGTGAAATTCAAAATTTTAAGTAGACAACTAAAAATCACTTTCCTAGGCCCATTCAAGATCATTTGTGTTGGTGAATGGCAGTCCGGTGGGTTTCTTTGATGCGAGGCGTGGTATTAGACAAGGTGCCCCATTTTCCCTCCTCTAATCACTATTGTTTTGGAAGGATTATCCAGACCCATCCAGAAAATTGCCCAGCAGAACTATATGGATTTCTTTACTTGGTGCAAGGAGATTAAATTAACCCATTTGGCCTTTGCGGATGACATCATGATCTTTTCCAAAGCTAATAAGAAATCCTTGGAATCCATTTCTAAGGTTCTGCATTCGTTCAGCTCCATGTCGGGTTTGGTTATCAGCCAGCAAAAGTCTCAGCTCTTTCTTGCCGGTATTGAAGATTCATACCGCGAGATATTAAGAAGTATTGTTGACTTCCCATTGGGAAACTTACCTGTGCAGTACCTGGGGCTGCCTTTGATCTCATCTAGGCTTGCGGCTCACCATTGCACTCTTATCCTAGACAAGCTCAAGTAAAAACTTCAGCTATAAAAAGCAAAATTCTTATCTTATGCTGGCAGGTTGGAACTGGTCAGAGTGGTTATGCAAAGCTCATACTTGTATTGGATGGGAATCTTTGGATTGCCTTCTTTGATTGTCCAAAAGATTGAAAGCATGATGAGTGTTCCTATGGAAAGGGGCAGATAACAATAAGTTCATTCATTCTATCGAGTGGGCTAGAATTTGCTTGCCTAAGGAGGAAGGGGGCCTGGGGCTACGAAGAATTAAAGAGGTCAACAAGGCTTGTTTAATGAAATTGGTCTGGCAAGTGGCACAGAAAAAAGAGAGCATTTAGGTTGATTGGATCTATAGTAGATATCTGAAAAGAGATTCTATCTGGTCAATTGCTGTTTGTCATGATTCTCCTTGGTTGTGGAGAACTATTCTCCAGCACAGGCAGCTGGTTAGGAGTTCCATAAAATCCCTCATCGACGATGGAGCTTCGACTCTTCTCTGGTTAGGTAACCAACACCCTCATGGTGTCTTGGTTGCTGAGTATGGTGACAGGATTCAGCTAGACTCCGAAAGGGATAGACTTGCTACTGTCTCCTGCATCCTCTCTGATGATGTTTGGACTACAGGCTGGGCATCCTCGAGTAGACTTATGCGAGCATGGGAAGTTATTGACTCAGTTCCACGAAGTACAAGTGGGAGCGAAGACCTTACAGTTTGGACTGCAACATCCAATGGCCTATTTTCTGCTGCATCTGCATGGGATATGGTTAGATCGCGCTAACCCAAGGTCAACTGGTTTAATGTGGTGTGGTTTAAGGGACACTTACCTCGCCATAGCTTCATTCTTTGGCGAGCTCTCACCCTTTCTCTACCTGCTGGATCTCTTTTGTACAATCGGGGCATTATTCCTACAGCTAGATGTGGCCCTTGTTGGGCATCAAGAGCAGATGTTAAGCATCTGTTCTTCAAGTGCCCTTTCTCCAAATGAGTTTGGGGGAAGATTCTAGAGAAGTGCTGGCCGTGCTTCAGAAGAAATTTGGCCTTTTGATGGAGAATGGAGGTGGATTGCTAAAAAGTTTAAGAGAAAGCTTCTTTCTAACATTGTCGTCAAGCTTGCCTTTGCTGCGACGTATCACATTGGGTTTGAGAGAAACCTCCTCATGTGGACGGCCAAGTCTAAATCCTTTGCTCAAATACGGGAAGCCATCATATTCGATGTTCATGGCATGCTTCTGCCTCTGCCCCATTCCCCCCAGGATTCTGAGAGGAATAGATTTATTATATCCTTTTGGGATCTCAATA
>CM053274.1:72145568-72165693 GCA_028583415.1 Protea cynaroides
GATAAGGGTACTGATGCAGTCCAAGGACCAGCCAGTAGTGGATCAGCCCAAGGATGTGTCAACATGGGCCCAACCCACACTGTTCACGTGAACACTGTTCACGCGGTACTGTTCACGTGAACACTATTCACGCGGTACTGTTCACGTGAACAGTACCAACAACAGATTTTTCACTCTTTTTTATTTCTTTCCTAAAATATAGTGTTAGTTATTTGGAATTTTAATTGTTTGGAAACTAAGAACTTTCTTAAATTTAGTTTCCTAAAAGTGTTTAGAAACTTTCCTATTTTCAGATTTAGAAAGTTTTCTTTCCATTGTATTAAAACCTTCCTATGTTATAAGGAGGTTTAGTTTTAGTAGTTTTATCTCTTTCCTATTTTAATTGTAAGGATTCTCATTATAAATAAGAGGAGTAGAAGCTGGCTGGTGGAGAGATTTAGACCAGAAAAAAGAAGAGAGTTTAGCTCTCGATTTTACCGGTTGAGTCTCATAGGTTGTGAGACTCAACCGAAATATTCTGTTTTATGGTTTTCTTGTCCTTCTGTTAATTCCTTCAAGTTCTTATTATTGCATACTGAACGCGATACCATTAAGTGCTGATTTGATCGACGAAAGCTCGTGGGATTAAAGATTAAAATCATATCGACCAGCTCTATCTAAACCAGTCCCGTTTTCAGATGATAGGTAGTTTTCGAAAAATCACATCTCTCTCATCTGTGATCGGATCATCTCCAACTTTGGATATGTCTTCAAGTACATCCTAAAGAGTATTTCCCATCAAGTTTCAAGTGATTTCAAGGGTTAGATTTCAAGATAAGTGGTTTTCTTCATTACTTTTCTCTGCAGATTTTGTATTGGACTGAATTAAGATCCTGTAGCAAAGAGGGCTTGTTAATTTGAAATGTCTTAACCTCTTTGCCATCAATTGGTATCAGAGCATGGCTGAGGAGAGTTCTACCTCTCCTAATCAGTCCAATAATCTCAATGACCTTGTTAATTTGGTTCTCCAACGATTGACCAAATTGGATGCCAAGTTAGATAGCATGGATGGGAGAATGAGTAATTTGGAGGAACTAAATCATCCTAGGCTTGCTAGAGTGGAAGCCCCAAGAAGGGAAGCCCTTAATGCCAACCTAATGCCAAGACGTATTCTTAGGGCTCCTCAAAGAGTTCCTAGAGAGGAATACCACAATCCACCCTATGAAGACTATGATGAACCTATCCGTTACCAAACCCATAAGGTACGGATGGACCTCAAAGAGTTTCATGGGAGGCAAGACCCCGAAGCTTTTCAAGACTGGCTAAATGCTCTAGATGACTATTTCGATTGGTTTAACCTTCCCGAACCCCGGCCGCAATTGGCCCGCTCTAAACTTGTCGGGGGTGCTCGTGATTGGTGGCGTAACTATGAATATAGTCTCGCGAGGAGTCGTAGAGAGAACCCACTACTTGGGAGGAGATGAAGGAACAATTGAAAGAAAAGTATTTGCCTCGGTCTTTCCAAAGAAGGTTGCATGACCAACTATGAACAATCTTCGTCAAGGTAATATGAGTATGGAAGACTATGTATACCAATTTGATCAATTATGTGCACGGTCAGGTTCACGAGACAATGATGATCAAATGATATCTCGGTTTCGTTTGGGGTTGCGACCTGAGATTAGAGAAAAATTGGGTGTGGTTGATATTGTTAGTTTTAACGACTGTGTTGATAAAGCTTTCCAAGCCGAGGACCTTTTGAAGTCAACACTAAAGCCCACCTCCAGTTCTTATGAATTAAAGCACCCTACACCAAACAGTAAAGCCATAGGGACTACATCTCATGCTACTCCAACAACAGATAAAGGTAAAACTCCCATGGTAGCAGCTATGGATGTGCAATGCATATGGTCACTTTGCTAGAAATTGTCCACAAAAATTAAAGGTAAACTCCTTAGTTGCTGCAATCGAGGCCAACCCAGATACACAGGTATGTGAACCGCAAAGTGATGACACTACGTTCCTAATACGGATGTCATGGATGATAGTGAGGGATTCATATGGAATCCATATAATCACCGATATGGTCTTGATTGACTCAAAAGTAGATGTGGATAATTTTGATGCCTTTACTAAAGCTCTATGGATTGACAATAGTGACCACAGTTCTGATGAAGACCACGGTGTTATGGAGAAAATTGTGGAAGACAAAGAATTGAATAAGATCGTCCCCATGGATACCACGATTCCATTTGACTTTCCTCAAGATGTTGAGCATGTTGATTTCGTAATACCTTCTAAATATCTTGAAAAAAGTGGACCCAAAGTGATGGATTTTCTTCCAACGTCGCAAAGCACGGTTTAAGTTTCAAGATCAACGGATGCTGCCTACCGACCCCTCTCTAGTCATTCTTCACCATTACAAAACTCCGTGGACGAGTTCTTTTTAAGTGGGGGGAGTTGATGCGATCCAAGGACCAGCCAGTAGTGGATCAGCCCAAGGATGTGTCAACATGGGCCCAACCCACACTATTCACGTGAACACTGTTCACGCGGTACTGTTCACGTGAACACTGTTCACGCGGTACTGTTCACGTGAACACTGTTCACGCGGTACTGTTCACGTGAACAGTACCAACAGCAGATTTTTCACTCTTTTTTATTTCTTTCCTAAAATATAGTGTTAGTTATTTGGAATTTTAATTGTTTGGAAACTAAGAACTTTCTTAAATTTAGTTTCCTAAAAGTGTTTAGAAACTTTCCTATTTTCAGATTTAGAAAGTTTTCTTTCCATTGTATTAAAACCTTCCTATGTTATAAGGAGGTTTAGTTTTAGTAGTTTTATCTCTTTCCTATTTTAATTGTAAGGATTCTCATTATAAATAAGAGGAGTAGAAGCTGGCTGGTGGAGAGATTTAGACCAGAAAAAAGAAGAGAGTTTAGCTCCTGATTTTCTGGTTGAGTCTCATAGGTTGTGAGACTCAACCGAAATATTCTGTTTTATGGTTTTCTTGTCCTTCTGTTAATTCCTTCAAGTTCTTATTATTGCATACTGAATTGCGATACCATTAAGTACTGATTTGATCGACGAAAGCTCGTGGGATTAAAGATTAAAATCATATCGACCAGCTCTATCTAAACCAGTCCCGTTTTCAGATGATAGGTAGTTTTCGAAAAATCACATCTCTCTCATCTGTGATCGGATCATCTCCAACTTTGGATATGTCTTCAAGTACATCCTAAAGAGTATTTCCCATCAAGTTTCAAGTGATTTCAAGGGTTAGATTTCAAGATAAGTGGTTTTCTTCATTACTTTTCTCTGCAGATTTTGTATTGGACTGAATGAAGATCCTGTAGCAAAGAGGGCTTGTTAATTTGAAATGTCTTAACCTCTTTGCCATCAGGTACCACCCATCCTTTTGGGTTCACTGTTTGTTGTATCTTTTTTTGGCTGTTGTCCTAGAAATGTAAGGAGTCTGGCTCTATCTTTTCGATACCCAGATTTGTTTTCCCTATTCTCGGGTGTTGTTAATATATATTCATTCACTCAAAAAAAAAAAACTGTAAGGTTATATAAGATCATCAAACCTGCCTTGCAGAAGTTCGGTATCAGTGCAAAGAATCCGAAAAATTTGCAATGTATTTTGACCAACTCAGTGCGCTGCTTTTTCTGGTATTACAACTTTGAAATTTCCAGCATTGTATGATGAATGGGCTCCTTGGTCTTCGAGGAGGTTTAAAAAAGATGGTGAAGATACTCATGTTGAACAAGAAGTTGTTGAGGAAGTCAAAGAATCTAAAGAATGAGAAGAGAAGCATGAACAAACATTAAGAATTCAAAATGACGATCTCTGCTGAAGAACCTTCCAAGTCAATTTTTCAACAAGGAAATTTTGATGTTGCTGTAATTCTAGATTCTCATGTTCTAATTTCTTGAGTTCTTTACTTTTCTTGTTTCTTTTGGGCATTTGATTGGCTATAATTGGATGTGGCCATGTGGCTATTCTACGAAAACTTCAGTTTGACTATTTTGAATGGTTTCACATAGTAAATTTGATTCCCAGGTTCTCAGACCTCTTCCTGCTGCTGAATGTTATGAGCTTGCTGTTTATACTGTTATCAGTCTGCCAGTACTATTTTCTACATCTGTGTGGCTGTTAACACTAGATTCCATTTACGTGTTTGATGTCTATATTTGTGATAAATCTCTTGATTCCTTCTTAATCGATCCATGAGTTTATAGACCAATTTGTAGAATTATTCTCATATCTTTCAATTCTTGGAATTTTTTTTCTAAGAAATAACTGAAGAGATGCATTAAATCTTTTTTTTTTTTCATTCTTTATCATGATAAATCCCAATTGGTCTCCTTTATTTTTTTTGCTATTACTAGCAATCCTATTTGCTATTTTCTATAAAAGTGAATGCTTCTCAATTTTATTACAATCTTGTGAAGCATGTCCTGCATCATTAAATTCCTCAAGAAACTAACCATACTTAGTGCCATAGACAAACAACAAGAAGCTCATAACATTAAACCTCATTAATTTTAAAAATAGTAATTAAAAAAAAAACTCGAGGTCCTGTAAGAAACAGTCGTCTGCATAAAGCAGAAAAGCAGAGAAGCAAAAGTACCTTGAAAACATCAAATTTTCAGAATCAAAAGCAACATGAAGGGACATTGTGCAATTGGACTGACTCTGATTGTAACATCCCGGCTGAGTAAGAAAGAGTCCGAAAGAATCAATTTACATCTTGAGGAAAAGAGGAGAAACATGCTCAATAACCAACAATGAAAGCATGTGCAGAAGGGGGTGTAGTGAAACAGAATTAGGTTAGGAAATGTCCAACTCAAAGCCAACCAGATGGAGCATGCATTCAAAATAAAACAATGAAATCCAATCGACAATCAACATGAAAAACTCCACCAGGCCTAACCAGACTCTAAATCACATAAGCATAACCCAAGGTGATCAGGACGAATCCCTATTCAGAATTTAAAAAATGAATAAAATAAAAAAATAATTGCATAAAGAAAAGCCTTCAATAAATGGCCCAAGTAATGCACAGTTTGGATTGGGCGGAGAGGGTCGAGGGGAAGGCTCCTTACTTTTTGCGCTTCTGTTCCAAATATGAAGCAGAACTCCTGCCAGAAAGTACATCAGATGAGATCTTACTGGAAAACTTCAAATCTAAATATTGGAAACTCGCCATTATTCATATTGCATAAGTACAAATTTTGAGAACTAAATATCTAAAATCACCAAAGAAATCTTAAAAAGAAACCAAAAATATAAATATACTGATTGATACTCGCCTTCTGAAGTCTTTTTTGCCTTCTAATTAGTATCTTCAAAACGTTAACCTAAAAGAGGAGTTATAGTTTCTTTCTTGGTGGCAGCTTCAACCGACAGGAGTCATAGAACCAAATTAAAACAGAATGACAGACAAATCTTAAAATTTAAAACAAAAAAGGGGACGCTGATTTTCAAGCTTCAGATTTATCAGAGGATCAGGGAAGGCAGAGATGGGTGTATATATAATATATATATATATCCTTATATTTGACACCTTCAAGTTCGCGGCAGCTTTCAACGGCGATTTCGTTTGGTTGTTGTAAGGGTCGCGTTAGTAACTTGGTATCGAGTTCAAATGGTAGTCCTGATCAGACGTATCATGTCCTACCGTAATAAAATGCTTCAACAGTTAGAAGAGTGCGGATCCACATCGTCTCCTCCCTGAGATTCGGGAGGAGGGGCGGCGGCCTGACACTTGGCTCTTGGGTGAATCCGAGCCCTCCATCCAAACCGACACCCCCTGTTGGCTCAGCTTGTCGGCTGGGGTGTCGGCTCGGATGGACGGCTCGGATTCACCCAAGAGCCAGGTGTTAGTCATCCATCTAGGCCGCCACCTCTCCTCCAGAATCTCAGGGAGGAGACGATTTGAATCCGAAGAGTGCGGTGCGTTAGGAGCTTTCCCTTTTTTTGGGTTAATTACACAGACACCCCCTCTACTGTAGTGAAACTATATAGAACTACCCTACTTTTACAAAAGCTACACAGAATACCCCTCTAACAATCCTATCATACAATCTCACCCACATCGTTACTTTTAACTTAACGGCAGAAGGTCAACTTTTTTTAGACAAAAATACCCTTACTAAGTGTCTTTTTAGACAAATTTTTTTTTAAAGGATATATTCTTTTTAGATGCTAAGAAGACTTTTTTACCTTCAAAACTTTTCAATTTCATTTTTATATTTTTTTTGTGATTTTTTTTATTTTCTTTTTCATTTTCAAAAATGCACTTAGTAAGGGTATTTTTGTCTTAAAAAAAATAGACCCTCTGCCGTTAAGTTAAAAGTAACGGTGTGGATGAGATTGTATGATAGGATTGTTAGAGGGGTATTCTGTGTAGCTTTTGTAAAAGTAGGGTAGTTCTATGTAGTTTCACTACAGTAGAGGGGGTGTCTGTGTAATTAACCCCTTTTTTATTATTTTTTTTTCCAGTTTTAGGAAGAAAAAAAAAATGTACAAGTGGTCTCCCAAACCCAGGCCTTGAGGCCAGATTCGATCCCAAAACTTACTGATGAGAGTCCTTACCAACTAAGCTAGTTTAATATGTTTATTATTAATTTTGTTTTTAAAGAAAAATTTTCATCTAACCTCTATAAACAATGTCAAATTCTATCTAACCCCAAAAGTTTTCGAATTTCTCAACTACCACCCAAAAGTTTTCAAATGTCTCATCTACCACCTAAAATTTTTCCACTGTTAATCAAACAGACCCCACCCGGTAGTAGAGTCCCATTAATTGCAAATATTAGGACAATAATACACTTATTCCAAAGATAAAAGACCATAATGCCCCCCCCCAACTACAATGTGTTGCGATGGTGAGGGTTGCCTACTTCAGCCGTTCCGGTGAGTTGCGACGACCTGTTTTCCTTTTCTATATAAGTCTCGTTGCAGATCTAATTTTCTTTAGTGTTCTACAAATCTTGTTGCAGATCTATTTTTTCAAACTTGTTTCTATTGTTCTTATTTTCATTGCAGATCTACTTCTTCAGTGCTTCGCAAACCTTGTTGCAGATCTATTTCATCAAGTTCTATGTCTGTAGTTCTGGAGAGGCATTTCCATTCTGTCATCATTAGCTTCACTTTCTAATCTGTCTTCCACATCTCGTCCACTCTCTCTCCTGATCTCAAATCTCTATACAGAGAAATGCCTCTCCAGAGAATTTATCTGCCATGGGGCTGGAAGATGTTCAAGGCGTCAAAAGCTCTTCTGATCTTTTAAATCTTTGATGAGACGAGGTCCAAATCAATAACTGGGTTTCTTTCAAAATTAAAATTAAATTCAAAATCACAACTTGGTGAATGCGGGGATAACTTTTTTTAACTCTTGAGCTTCGAGGCTTGAAATTTGTACTTTTTTGCAGTCAAACTTTGGAATTTGAAAGTTGGGTTTTCAATAGAACCCTGGGTAGAAAAGAGATTTAGGGAAGGTGCTCCTCTTTTGTAGTTTGTGGTACTCTCATAGCTTTACCTCCATTAGTGTCTGGAACCTCATAGCTTTACCAGCTTATCTTATGTACGTGTAATTTTGGATTTCTCCAACAAAATGGAATCAGTGTAGATGTTTCTATCTTTCGTTTCAACGCAATCTGAGAAGTCAATCTTTACAAAGCTGAGCCATGGGATTTTCCAGGTCTGTCGATACTTTAGTTTTGATCCCACAATTTAAACTCATCTCAGGCTTACTTAGTTTCAGTTGTTTGTGGTCGGTGTCAGTAAGTGGCCCACATGCCACTAATCCATTTTAGGTATCCCCTATTAGGAGAGTTATGAGCGTCGGATCTGAAGGACATGTGGCACTCAGATCACCGTCCATCCTTGATGGAAGGAGACGGTTGGTCTATAAATACTAATGGGTAAGGGTCCTGTGTACACTAATAGAAATTGAGAACTCCATCACGTTCTCTGTCTGGGAATACAGTTAGTGCAGAGAAATCCTTCCCCTCTCTCTTCTCTTTTGTTTGTGAAGCAGGGCATATCAGAGTACGTCATCAGAGGACATCGGTTGGACGGACAATGGTTGGAACAGGTCACACTGGAGGTATTTATCTTCCGCATTAATCTTCAGTGTAGAGATGATAAAGTCTTACATTATGGTATCAGAGCAGGGTTTTAGCCACCCATCCACCAACTGATACATTAAGAATTGGATCTAATGAATAAAAAAAAAAATTCTATTGTTTTTGGCCGGCCGCGCAAGGAGCAGCAGGCCAACCCGCAAGGGCCAGCCAGCCGCGGCCTTGCGGCAGCTAGCCATTGCAGTTACTGCTGGCAGCCAAGCAGACTGCCACCCGCGCTAGGCGCAGCAGGCCAGCCCGCAAGGGCAAGCCAGTCGCGGCCATGCGCAGCCAGCAGGCTGCCGCAAGCTTGCCGTGGGATTTTAATCCTTTTCTCTCTCTATCTCTCCGGCCATTTGGAGGTGCTCTGGCGGTGACCGGCGTCTTCGCCTGATTCGATTAGGGAGTGCTAGATATTCGAGCATGTTCCTTGCCGCTGCCGTTGCAAGTTCGGTGATCTGATAAGAGTGAAAAGAATGAAATCATAAGAATGGAATTAATTGTAAATTTAATAGAATTTTTTGTTAGATCTAAAAGAAATTAGGTTATAAGTGATCTCGGTTCAACCCAGTTCAAGGAAGTGAACCGGATATAGAAAACCCAGTTATGGGGTTGAACCGAACCAAACCAAACCCGTGACCCGAATCGAATTTTTTTTGGTGAACCGGAAATATCGGACCCGTACGAACCGATTCCTGTATGGGTCAACCCGTGACCCGAACCATACCTATATATCACCATATTATAGTTATGAACCGAACGTCACTATATATGTGACTGCACTTTTGATGACAGTTTGTTCTGAACGTCACTAAAAGATCAAGAACAGTGACTGTATTTGTTATGACAGTGTGTTCTGAACGTCGCTAAAATACAGTTTCCTTTAGTGACATCTACAGACAGAACGTCACTGTATCTATAAACATAACAGAATGTATTAAACACTGTTTTAGTGACATTTAAAGACATAACGCCACTGTATATAGACATACATAACAGAATGATTTATCTTACTTTTTAGTGACATTACAGAATAAACGCCACTAAATATTTGAATACAGTGAGGTTGTTTTGAGTCATTTTTTAGTGACAGTAACAAACGCCATTAAAAGTTAGTGTTAAATAAAAGAATAAGCCATTAGGAACTCTTTTAAGATTATTAGGCTTATATTAACACTTATGAATGTTTGTTTAAAGGAAGCCATAAATGATTAAAATGCCCTTATAATAAAGTTGTGTTAAAAATCAAGAAAACCATTAGGTTTATATTTTAACGCATATAAGTGTGTTTCTTAGGATGTCATAGATGACAAATATGCCCTTATAATAAAGTTTTGTGTTAAAATCAATAAAATAATTAGTTTTATATTTTAACACATATAAGTGCCTATTTAAGGATGCCATAAAAGATTGAAATACCTTTCTAGTGGTAGGCATCAGAAAATTGCATCTTTTGCATTGGGACTGGATATCATCCCCACTGGGAAATATTCTTTTCTTATGTGAGAAGATGGAATAAGGTAGAATGTGAAACTACAAGATAGTGGGAGCCTTCTTCTGCCTATAGGTGTGGAACAACCTTCTGAATTGTAGTGTAGCATTCTAGTCTTATTAATACAGACCTTGACAGATATATACTATAATTTTAGCCCACAGGTAATTTTGTAGGATACATCTGTCTGTCACTTAAGTTTGATGTCAATCAACTTAGTGTGAAGTTTCACATACTAAAATTGATTATAAGTTTAGCCCACAGGTAGATTATAATTAATTTTAGTGTGTTACTGATTATTGACGTGGGTTGATATCAGTATAAAGTTGTACGCCAATAAATAAAAACTTCCTTATTGTTGTTTACAGTTTATAACTCGATTTGTCTCCCAATGCTTACTAGGGAAAATTATTCAGATTGGAAATAGAAGATTTATTTAACCTTAGAGTGCATGGATTTGGATATGACGCTCCGTATAGAAGAGCCCGCTGCTCTTACGGATTCCAGTACGCTAGTCCAAATTGCTCATTATGATAAGTGGGAGCGGTCTAACCACTTGAGCCTAATGCTTGTCATCGACAAGAGCATTAAAGGATCAATTCCTGAATGTAAGAAGGTCATTGACTACATGAAGGCAATTGATGCTCAGTTTGTGAGTTCAAACAAGATGTTAGTAAGCACTCTATGGAAAAATTAGACTCATTAAGTTACAATGGTAAGGATGATGTGTGTGACTACATCATGCGCATGAGGGACATCTCAGCTCAGAGAATTTTGATTTGTTATGAATCAAATTTAGTTGATTCTCATTCAAATAACTGGTGGATTGATTCTAGATCATCAATCCATGTGGCCAATACCATGCAAGGCTTTCTGCAGACAATACTTCCGAAAGAAACTAAGAGACATATCCATTCAGGAAATCGGATGAAATCTCAAGTGGAAGCTATAGGTGTCTATAGATTGATATTGTAATCCGGATATGTGTTGGATTTAGGAGAAACCATTTATGTTCCATCTTTTGCAAAGAATCTGATTTCTGTTTCTAGATTAACACCTTTGGATTATGTGTTTAATTTTTCTAGTACAGAAATAAGGATTTAAAAAAAAAATGATGTATTTATCGGTTCAGGTTCTTTAGTTGATGGTTTATTTCTCTTAAATCTAGATCCAACATATG
Source organism: Protea cynaroides (assembly GCA_028583415.1). Taxonomy (NCBI): domain Eukaryota; kingdom Viridiplantae; phylum Streptophyta; class Magnoliopsida; order Proteales; family Proteaceae; genus Protea; species Protea cynaroides. The sequence continues at coordinate 72,156,354 of CM053274.1, forward strand.
AAAGTAGTTTACTCTCTGTAAATAATATTGGCATAAAGAGAATGAATGTGAATGAGAAATCCTCTCAGTTGTGGCATCTTAAATTAGGTCACATATCTAGTGACTGAATTAAAAGATTAGTGAATGATGGAATCCTTGAAACTTTTGATTTCACTGATCTAGGGTTATGTATGGACTGCATCAAGGGAAAGCAGACTAACAAAACCAAGAAAGGTGCCAGAAGGTCAACTGAACTACTAGAAATCATACATACAGATATCTGTGGCCCATTTTCCACTCCCTGTCTGAATGGTCAGAGATACTTTATCTCCTTCATTGATGACCATTCTAGATTCATGTATCTCTATCTTTTAGTTCATAAAGATGAGGCCTTAGAAGCCTTTAAGTGTAAGACCCGTGTCAATCTAACCCGGTCTTACCACCTTGAACCAGGTTTACCCATTATGGTCGAGTCAAATGGACCAAGGGCGTGAAGGAGATTGAGATCCCAGGTATCAAATCGACCCAAAAACACTAATTTTGAGGGGAGGGTCGCATACCTAGGTAAGCCAGGTCGGAGCTCCCAAAGTAGAAAGTCGACCCTCAATTTTGAAGGGAGGGTCGACATCTTAAGCCCTAGGGTCGACGGGATCATCGACCCTCCCATCGACCGTGATTCTCGAAAAATAGAAATTAGGAAATTTCCTAATTTTCGATTGGGATTCTTTCCTAATCTCAGAGGGACTTATTTTAGGATGTTCCTACTCTATTTAAAGGACATCCCTAAGCCACTTTCACTCCTTTCACAACCCTAATCGAATTGAGAGAAGGAGAGGAGAAGGAAAGAGGAAGAAGAAAGGGAAGGAAGAGAAATTAAGCCAAAAGAGAAGAGTTGCAGAGAAAGATTATTCTTCTCAGGTATGGGTACTAATTCCATGAGTTTCTACAGACCTTAGGTTAGTTGATGTTGAGAGTGTGATCTCGGAGAAACCCAAACCATCAATCTATGGTTAGGTTTTCATGGAAAACCATAGGAAAGTGCATGAAAGCTATCTAGGTGGGTTATACATGGTTCCGGACCATGGAATGAATGTAGAATGGAATGTAGGAGCAAGCCATAGGATTCCAAGCACGAAGAATAGATTAAAAGAGGGAACTGGACCAAAGTGCACCGAGGGTCGGACCGAGGGTCGATGACCATCCGACCCTAGGTGTTCCTGACCATCGACCCTCAGTGTTCGAGAAGTTCGGGATCCGGGAGGGTCGCACCCAGGGTCGATCAGGACTCCGACCCTACCTCCAACCCTCAGTTAACAGAATGGTTTTTAAATTCTGAATAAATTCTAATTAAATTCTATCGACTTTGTTAGGTCTTCTAGTAATATAATAACATTGTAAAGGTGATTCTAAAACTTGGAAAAGTATCTATTAGCAAGCTAAGGTGAGGAACCAGAACTCCAAACTAAATTGGTTAATAACAAAAACTGTTTTCTATTTCTTGAGTCCTATGCTATGCTTGATTCTATGCGAATATGTTTGTAATGTGCATACAACATGCCATCCAATATTTCTATTACTTGTTCATGCATATTTACTTTATTGTCTATAACATGATGATGATGATGATGATAGGAATAGGCATGTGCTTGTATGTGTGTGGTTGATGTACTTGATGCGAGCGAGTATCAGGGGAGGTGTGATGAGAACGTCAATAAACGTTAACCTTTGGCGGGTCTCAACACTTTAGCTCTATCTCTAACTCAAGTCTTGTGCATTAGCATCGTCGTATCGCCATTACTTTAGCAGAACTATTATGTCGTAGAGTATCAGGGGAGGTGGTCTCGGTCCTTGTAGTCTCTTAACACTGTTTGGCATTAGGATTGGTTAGTTGCGAGCCCAGTTTGCAGCCCTCGCCAACAGGGGCTTACGTGTTGGTATGACACTATATAGCAATAAATGTAACCTTTGTTATATAATGTTCATGATTGGGTGCATGTGAGTTGACGATAAACGTGATCTTCGGGTAACGTCACACACTCGTGTATAGAGGCGGGGTCAATAAACGCGACCTTTGGCTACCTAAACCTTTCTATTGCATACTGCAAACTTTAAACCGGACCAAAGATATAAATTGATTTGCATGCATATGTATTGTTGCATTGTTTTGGCTACTCACTGAGCCGTGATGTGTGCTCACCCCTCGACATCGAATATTTTTAGTTGATGATGCAGGTTATACCGTTGAAGACTATATGAATGCGTCTGCGTACGGAAATGTGGCAGCGATGGAAGCTGAAGCTGAAGAGGATACACACGACTCCTCTTGCGAGTGCAACTCGTGTGTATTTGATTAGATATTTTATAGGTTTCTTTATTGGATTTATTAAGACATGTATTATTTATTTAAATATTTATGTCTCAGTTGAAAACAGAATAATTTGCTATTAAATTAATGATATCATCTTAGTTTCTCAGTTCATGTTATTATAAGACTTCCGCTATTGTGTATTTACTCTGATTATGATTATGGATGTGTGTAAGTTTAGATAACGTGGGGATAGCCTATTTGAGATCCTGGTTGAACCGTTGGTTTGCTAGCGATTCATCACACCATTCTGAACAGTGCGGAATTGGGGTGTGACATTCAGAACTTCAAGACAGAAGTAGAGAAACAAACTGGAAAAGTGATCAAGATCGTGAGATCAGATAGAGGAGGAGAATACTACGGTAGAACCACAGAATATGGTTAAAGACCTGACCCATTTACACAGTATCTTCAAGAGCAAGGTATTATACCACAATATACCATGCCTGGATCTCCGGATCAAAATGGTGTTGCAGAAAGAAGGAACCGTACACTTATGGATATGGTCAGGAGTATGATTAGAAACTCTAATCTACCTCTAAAATTGTGGAGTGAAGCTCTTAAAACAGCGGTATATATCTTGAATAGGATACCATCCAAGTCGGTTCCCAAAACTCCTTTTGATTTATGGAATGGATGGAAACCTAGTTTAAAGCATACTCGCATATGGGGCTGTCAAGCCGAAATAAGAGTCTACAATTCACATCTTCAGAAGTTGGACCCTAGAACAGTCAGTGGATATTTCATTGGCTATTCTGAAAGATCAAAGGATTATAAGTTTTATTGTCCCTCATATAGTCTTACCATTGTAGAGTCTAAAGTTGCCAAGTTTCTAGAGGATGACGACAACAGTGGGAGTATACAGAGTTGAAACATTGAGTCCAAAGAACAAGATGTATCGATAATTCCTTCTACATCTAGTGGTCAGGGATTTATCCCCTTACCAGTGGTACCTGTGGTTCATGAACAACACTACATGTTTATGATGAATTACCACATTAGGATACACCACATCAGGAACCAGTTGTCGTTTGAATCTGTGGTCCAGAATCAAGAAACCAATCCTGAACCACAAGTTTTAAGGAGATCCTCGAGAGAGAGAAAATCGGCAATCCCTTCAGATTATGAAGTGTATATCCAAAACTGTGAAGCTAATATTAGAATAAGTGATGATCCGATATTATTTTCACAGGCTATAGGTTGTATAGATACCATTTAATGGCATAATGCCATGAAGGATGAAATGGAATCTATGTCAAAGAATCTAGTATGAGAACTTGTAGAATTGCCTAAGGACACCTCTACTGTAGGGTGTAAATGGGTTCTCAAAACTAAAAGGGACCCACATAGCAATATTGAAAGATACAAGGTTCGACTTGTGACAGAAGGTTATAATCAGAAGGCTAACATTGATTATAAAGAAACGTTTTCGTCCGTGTCTAGAAAAGATTCTTTGGGGATCATTATGGCACTGGTGGCTCACTATGATCTTGAGCTGCACCAGATGGATGTCAAGATGGCATTTTTGAATGGTGATCTGATTGAGGAGGTATACATGGATCAACTTGAAGATTTTTACTTCGGACAAAGGTGATCATCTAGTATGCAAGCTTAAGAGATCCATATATGGATTGAAACAAGTTTCCCGATAGTGGTATTTGAAATTTGATAGCACGATTACTTCCTACGGTTTTGTGGAGAATCGAGCTGATCAATACATTTACATGAAGATCAAGGGAACTAGTTACACCATACTAGTGTTATATGTGGATGGCATTCTTATAGCTAGCAATGATCTAGGGATGCTACATGAGACTAAATATTTCTTGACCCAAAACTTTGACATAAATGATATGGGTGAAGCCTCCAATGTCTTAGGCATAGAGATTCACATGGACAGGTTTCGTAAGACCTTAGGATTGTCCTAGAAGGGTTATATTAACAAAGTTTTGGAACGGTTCAAGATGAAGAAATATTCATCAAGTGTAGCACCTCTTGTTAAAGGTGACAGACTTAGTCTGGAGCAATGTCCGAAGACCAATCTGAAATAGCAGACAATGCAAAATATCCCTTATGCATCAGTAGTAAGCAATTTGATGTATGTTCAGGTCTGTACCTGGCATCTCATATTCAGTGGGAGTATTAGGTAGGTTTCGAAAGAACCCTGGTTTGCCACATTGGACAATAGCAAAGAAAGTACTGAGGTACCTACAGGGCATCAAGGATCACATGCTCATATATAGACATGTTGATGTTTTGAAGCTAATCAGTTACTCAGATTCAGATTTTGCTAAATGTGGAGATACAAGGAAGTACACTTCTGGCTTCATTTTTGTTTGTTAGAGGAATAGTGTCTTGGCGCAGCGTAAAGCAACCTAAGACAGCTTCTTCTATTTTTAAAGCGGAAGTGGTGGCGTGCTATAAAGCAATTTCTCAGGCATTATGGTTGAGGTAGTTTATCACAGTTTTGAGGTCATAAGTTTTATTGAAAGACCTCTACGGATCTACTGTGACAATACTGCAGCAGTACGTCTCTCTAACAACACATGCTCAATGAGTCGCTGCTGACACATTGAGATTAAGTATTTTGTTGTTAAAGAAGACATTCGAGTTCGTTGCGTTCAGACATATTGATACTAATGATATGATAGTTGATCTTTTCACTAAAGGGCTTCCGCCCAAGGTGTATGTAGTTCACGTGGATCATAAGGGACTATGTAAAATCATTAAGTTTTTTGAATGTTTTATTTATGATATTGCAATATAAAGTTTTGACGACTCAAAATAAAGTTATTTTCTGTCATTTATTTTGTTGTATACATAAAGTTTTGTAATGACAGATGCCTATAAAGTTTTCTAGGCAATAAAGTTTGACCCTTGAATCGATTATTGAATTGATTCTATAAAGTAGGGTAGTCATAATTGAGGTTTATCGTAAAATAAACAATCTATTGTAATACATGGAAGGGAGTTTTTCCATTGTACTTCAATACTGGGACATGTACCGCCATGATTCATGGGTTGGGAGTTTTATGATGAACATAAAGAACAAGTCCATAAGAAAAGATCCGAAAGTTAATGTATGGCCATACATCAGGTTATAACTCTAAAATGGCTTGCCAAGTGGCAATATGGGCCAAGTGGGAGAATGTGAGTAAGTGGCCCACATGCCACTAATCCATTTTAGGTATCCCCTATTAGGAGAGTTATGAGCGTCGGATCTGAGGGACATGTGACACCCAGATCACCGTCCATCCTTGATGGAAGGAGACGGTTGGTCTATAAATACTAATGGGTAAGGGTCCTGTGCACACTGATAGAAATTGAGAACTCCATCACGTTCTCTGTCTAGGAATACAGTTAGTGCAGAGAAATCCTTCCCCTCTCTCTTCTCTTTTGTTTGTGAAGCAAGGCATATCAGAGTACGTCATCAGAGGACATCGGTTGGACGGACAATGGTTGGAACAGGTCACACTGGAGGTATTTATCTTCCGCATTAATCTTCAGTGTAGAGATGATAAAGTCTTACAGTTGGTTCTTCCTCTCCCTCCCCTGTGGACGGCGATGGTGGTCAGATGTGCTTACGCTGGTCAGAAGGCGACAGTGGTGGGATGTGTGTACCTACGATCAAATTAGTAATTCTAAAAATTTTCAATTTCAAAGAAGAGGGGTCAATTAGTAATTTTATCTCAACTTTATTTCTTTCAGTTTCAAATACAAATGGTAGAAATGTCTTATCACTTTTTCAGTCAAATCCGTCAGTTAATTGGGGCCGATTGAAGTTTATGCAAACCATTTGGGTAGTAGATGAGATTTTTGAAATTATTGGGGATTAGATTGAATTTGACACAGTGTTTGGGGGTTAGATGAAATTTTTTTCTTTTTTTAAATTACCACATAAAGAATTGCCTCAATCACATGTGTCTACTATTACTGTTGCCGCTAGTTCTCATCCGAAGCTTCCAACGATGACACCTATCAAGATAGATGAAATAGAAAATATATGGTGGGTTTGAAAACCCTATGACCACTCCAATGCCTAAGTTAGAACCAAAAAGCAAGTAGTTGGAGCTCGGTATACAAAGAATACGAGCTCTTGTAGAATGAGGCTTATGTAATTTGATAGGGAGAGAATGTGTGTAAAACTTTGGATCCAGGTACCTTCGTTCTCAAGTCTATTTATAGAAAGGTATGGAGTAGAGTGATTGTAGGCATGATCCAAGCAGTTCCACTGATCTCGGGTATGCTCCTGATATTATACCAATAGTTATGAACTGTCATGATGGTTGGATAAAGCAATTTGGTATGTGCATGTTCCTATCCCTTGTTAATACTGGTTAGTCATGGCTAGGGAAGCTTTCTGATTGTCTAATATTGATCAGACGATGGTCTTTGTATAACTGTTCCGTGATCTCAGCTCGGGGGAATCCTTGATAGCTGACGCATGGCCGAGATATAAGGAAACCTCTTCGTTCGGGGTTGATTTGCATTTATCCCCGAGATCGTGGGGATAACCTTCCCGTTTAACCGTCTAATGAGGTGATGTAATACCCGCGCTCCGTAAACCCGGTCTAAACCTTGGTTTTGTGTCGTAGCAGGTCTTCCGATCATCACCGGGCCAGACGGGATGAGCGGATGACAAACATGTATGAAATCGGATCAAAGACGGTCAAATAATCATCATTTTATGTTGACCAGTCGATGATACCGGTCTTGGTACCGGTCGACCGGTCAGCTCTGCGCAGCTGAGTGCGGAGATCCAGAATTGGATCTCTGTGGGTCCCATCTTCCTAAACCCTAATGCTTGAACCTTCCTAATCTTAATAGGGTTACTAAACCCTAATGTTAGCCTATAAATACCCTTTAAATCTCCTCAAATCTTTTCCATTATCTCTCATAAACCCTAGAGAAGAGAAGGAGGTTGGAAATGAGAAGGAGCTAGGAAGAAGAAGGAGGTGCCGCCATTATCGTTCGACGACGCTCACGTTACGCCAGTCAACGGTAAGTGTTTAAATCATTATTCTTACTCTGTGACTTTAGGTTAGTTGTGTGGGTGGATCAATACCATGCAAAGTAGGTATTGATCTAAACCCTAAATTGGCCAATAAACCCTAAGTTGTCGTCAAACCCTAGATTCAAGTTCCGAGATGATATTCATTGAAACTACACTCGAATGAGTTGGGGATAACTCTAACTCAAAGCTTAGACTTAGAATGGATAGGAGAAACCTTGGAAATCCATGGAGGATGATCGATGGCAGTCGAAAAACCCATGTATGGTCTTCTAGAGACAAACCGATCGACTATACCGGTTGCACACAGTGCGGCCGGTATGTTGCCACCGGTATCTTTCGGGGGGGGCTGGTCTATGGGGACCGGCTGACCATACCGGTCGCCAGTCTTCCCCACAGAGCTGCGACCGGTACATGCCACCGGTCAGCTCTGTGAGGGTATTTTGTAACCATGTTGGTTTTCGACCAACATGAAACCCTAAGAAATATATTCTAATGAAACCCTAATAACATTGTAGGACTTTGTGACTTTTCGTTTGGATCTTGCGACGTGGAGCAAGCTAACAAACGAGCGTCAGGTAAGGGAATCTGACCTAAACCTAATAATTAATGGACAGTAAGTTTTTGTTAATTACCTGATTATATGTGATGTGATGTTTGTGCATATTCACATGCCATCTTTTAATTTCAGTTATTATTAATGTTCATGCATTGTTAGGATGTGATTGTTAAGCATGTGATTGTTTTCGTTAGTGTGTGGAGTGGGGCATGGGCCTAGGATCATTCCTCACATTAGCACCTTTTGTAGTATCTGTCTTAACATGATTGGTACGGGTGGGGCATCAGGGGAAGGTCGTGGTACGGTGGTCTCTGATGTTGATGTTGGCCTGGCCATGGTTATGTGGCATTGTGGTCTCCGAGGTCGATGCTGGCTTGTCCACGATGCTTTAGTTCTATCTCCATGCCGTAGGGAGTTATGTTGGGATAGGGTCTACCTGCGTTATGTATCTATCCTAGTGCGTTAGTTACGGATAGGGCATCAGGGGAGGTGTGGGAATGCCTTAGTTCTATCTCTATGCCGTAGACGACTGTGCTGGGATAGAGCATACATTGATGACATATAGGATTGGTTAGTTGCGAGCCCAATTTGTGAGCCCTGGCCAGTAGGGGCTTAGGTACTGGTATGGGTAGAGCATCAGGGGAGGTACGAGGGTATCTTAGCTCTATCTCTATTCCATGATGGGTGCATGTGGGCCAATGGGGGTGTGATCCATGAGGTGTCACACACTCGTGTATAGAGGTGCGGGGACCACCAAACCTTTCTATAGAAACTTAAAACCAGACCACAGCATAAAATGATTGTTACTCATGCATAATATTGTAAAACTGTCTGATTGTCTTACTCGAAGCAAGTTGTGTGAGCTCACCCTTTGTATATATACATGTTTTTAGATGTTGATGCAGGTTACACTGTGGATGACTATATGAACGCTCCGGCATATGGTGGTGTAGCTACTCTGGACGTACAAGCAGGAGAGGACGAGCATGACGCTTCATGCGAGTGCCCTTTCTGCGTGTACCTGTGATCGGATTTTGTTTATTCGTTTCAGTTATTTTAATTTGATATTAAAGAGATGTAAAAGATATTTATTTTATGTTTGGATTTGAATAATTGGATACTTATTTAATTTATCAATAGATACTCAGTTCAATCTATTTTAAAGACTTCATTGTACTATTATATTCCGGATTGTGATTATGTGTGATGGTTTGTATGGGTGGACACGGCCTATTCGAGATCCCTGGTGCGAACCGTTGGTTCGATGACGGTTCACTCACACTATTCCGTTGGCTGGGATCGGAAGGGTGTGACAGTGACATCTAACAACGGTTCCATGAACGGTGACACCTCGTCGTGTATTTGTTGATGATCTACATCGAACACGTGTCCTTCTTTGATTGGCAGTTTTATTATCCCTCGATCA